>PVJL010005653.1:0-104783 GCA_004026885.1 Lyroderma lyra | reverse complement strand
CCTGCTGATGGCACCGTTGGCTCAGCCATAATCACCAAGGTCACACTCACCGACTCCCCCCTTTCCCTTACCCACACACCCCTTCAGCTGCCATGGCCTGAAGAGTCTATCCCCTCGTTGTCTAGTCTCACTGTTAGAATATCAGCTCCAGTCCTCACTCACCTCTCTGCCTTGTGGCAACCTCCTCCTAACCAGACTTTTAGAACTTAGTTTCCTCCATTCCATTGTCGCGTACAGCACATGAGCGGTGGGCGAACAAGAAAGGCAACACAAAGTTAAGAAACACAGTAGCCAAAAATATATTACAAGGGGACCAAGGGGCCCCAGCCTCATGGACCAGGCGCCTCGAATCAGGCGGACATATAGCTTTTATTAGTGGGCAAACAAGTGAAATTGGTTTTTCCATGGTCTGTGAGTGACCTGCCTTGAAACTGCTTGTCCTGAAATTCCTCATTGTGCTCCAGCACCTACTGTACCTTCACATACCAGCGCCGAACCCCTGGGGATGGAGTCGTTGTTATTACAAAGACATCCATTAAGGTAGAGAATGGCTGAGCTCATCCCATCAAGATCTCAGGAGGGCTAAACTATATGTGGGAAGCAAGGCCGCCAGGGGGCAAGAGATTAACTTCAGAGAAAGTGAGGGGCTGTGCCTCACCTCTGTAGAGCCCAAGCTCTCTCCGGATGGCCCCTATGTGACTGTGCCTGTCTTGGGTTGTTCCTCCCTTGAGGAATCTTACCCGTCATTGACTAACCAGCCATCCTCCGGGGCCATACAGGGTGATGTGAGGTGTGTGAGTGAGGGAGGAGCAGCACCCCCGAGAGAGGGTCAGTTCTGTCTCCTAGGTATTCTATGTCCCTGTGGCCTCCAGCTCAGCACCTGCCTTAGGATGTCATGGGGAATGCCCGGGGGGTGGGGGGGGGGGGGACAGACAGGTTGGCAGTTGTAAGGCCATTGTTTATGTAATTTCCAGATTAGTTTGCCATGTATAATGTGCTCCTGTGTATAATGAGCACTCACTTTGTTTGGCCCAAACTTTCAGGGAAAAAAAAATATTTTGTTTTAACTTTTTAATTCAAAATTTTATTTGTTTGTATTTAGGTACTTGTTTTTTTGCATTATAAAGGCATGTTGGCATTTATTTTTTAACATATTATGGTACAAGAAATTTTATATAACAAAAAATTACAAAACAAGAACAGATACAAGGTACAAGAAATTTTATGTATAAAATTTTTTACCTAAAAATGATTATCATATTCCAGGGTATTATTTTGCATATGGATAACATTATTGATTTCTAGAGTTACACTTTTAACTAATAAGCATAAATTAAAAGAATTAAAAACATTTATATAGAGATGGAATTAGTATTACCCATGTATAATGCGCATCCTTATTTTTTCCTCACAGATTTGGACAAAAATTGGGCTTTATATTATACATGGCAAAATTTGGTAATTGCTTTTTGGCAGAAATTTCATTAAGTCTCTTGTCATCAGTAAATTTTAATGCCTTTTTAAAATTGTTTCATTAAATAGAACTTCCATAGTCTGATATCCGAGGGTGTCCATAATGCCCCTCTTGCTTTAGCTCGCATCTCTATTATACCAACACTGTAAAGTCTATCCCCGATGCCACCTCCTGCAGAAGCCCTCCTGATTTCTCTAATTAACTCTGCTTGCCCTGTCTTCAAAAGCCCCGTTGGCTCTCCTTTTATGTCTTGTAGTAGAGTAATTTGTGTGCTTGCACTAGCTTGCCTTCTAGATTGTCTTACCCTTCTTCTGTCTCTATCAGCATGTTATGTGGGGCTGGCTTTTGACATGATTTTAACACTGTTACATTTAATAGGAAATTAAAGCTAGATAGGATATTTGAGTTAATCTAATAAACTCTAATTTAGACCCTGGTTTCTACTCTATTTCTTTCTTCATATTACTTTTCAGTGGTACCCAACTTCTTAGAATACTACAAATGATTGGAAGTTCCCTGCTCTTCACACTTGAGTGTCAAGGACCTTAATAATCAGGAATCAATGACCACCCTGCACCCTTTAGTGTATGGACTAGAGAAGAGGTCACTGTTAGGACAGAGCCACTGCACACGAACTTGATCCAGGACGCTGGTTGAATATAGTGAAGAACTATTTTGAGACAAGTCCCTCCAAGTACTAGGAGAATCTAATGAGAAAACCTGGGTCCCTTATGAAATCACTAAGTTGTTGGCTCAACCTTAGGGCCACTTAATTCTGGATTTCTTGTTAAGAAAACAACAAGTATCTTTTGTTACTAAGGTTTTTGGTTTAATTGAAAGTGAACATTTCTAATGGATATACATAGCTCTTAAAACTTAAGTCCCCTTCCTCCCTTTGAACCCAACACACTTTACTCGTCTCCCCTAGTAGGAACCACTGGCCTCAGGCAGTTCAGGAAGTCTGCTGGTGGGAGGAGGTCAGGTAGTGAGGGGCGGGGGCGGGGGGGGGAGGGCAGAAAGGGGAAAAGTTGCAATTTCTTTGTAAGCTGAGGATTGTCTAATAGCTCTAAAACAGGATTTCTCAACAGAGATACTGGTCCATAGCCTGTTAGGAACTAGGCTGCACAGCAGGAGATGAGTGGCAGGTGAGTGAAGGAAGCTTCATTTTTATTTACAGCCACGCCTCATCACTGTATTGCCATCTGAGCTCTGCCTTCTGTCTGATCAGCAGAAGCATTAGATTCTCATAGGAGCATGAGCCCTAAAGTGAACTGCACATGTGAGGGGCCTAGGTTGCGTGCTTTTTATGAGAATCTAATGTCTGATGATCTGAGGTAGAACTGAAGCGGTGATGCTAGTGCTGGGGAGTAGCTGCAAATACAGATTAACATTAGCAGAGAGGGTTGATGGTGCAGAGACCATAATAAATCAATCACTTGCAGACTCATATCAAAACCCTACCAGTGAGTGGCAAGTGACAATTAAACTGCTTCTGGTAGCAGGCTTTACAGTGGTAACCAAGTTGTAGAATTATTTCATTATACATTAAAATATAATACTAATAGAGATAAAGTGCACAATACATGTAATGCACTTGAATCATCCTGAAACCATCCCTCCCCCACCCCGTGGGTCCATGGAAAAATTGTCTTCTACAAAACTGGTCCTTGGTGCCAAAAAGGTTGGGAATTGCTGTTCTAAAAAGAACATGCAGAACTCAAATACTAATACTGGTTCTGGAAGCTTTCATCTAACTGAAATGTGAAGTTGAAATCCAGGCACTGCATGGAGTAGTGCTAGTTAGTAATCACCCAAACATTTATTTTTCAATATCCCTTATTTTCAGACATTTTTCATAGCTACTTGGGAGAAACTGTTGGGTTATTCATGTTTACTGTATTTTATTCTTAGAATGATTTACATTAGTTTTGAGTTGTTTGGTGTGCTAGCATCATTTGCTGGTACTTCTAGAGTCCTGCCTTCCTAAAATTGTTTCTGGTACTGCTATGTTCTTTTTTTTTAATTGTTAAATTTATTGGGGTGGCATTAGTTAGTAAAACTTACATAGGTTTCAGGTGTGCAATTCTATAATACATCGTCTATGTGTTGCATTATGTGCTCACCACTCAGAGTCAGTTCTCTTTCCATCACCATATATTTGACTCCCCCTCCTCCTCTCCCATCCTCTCCCCCCTTACTCTCAGGTAATTCCTAAACTATTGACTGTATCCTTGAATTTTTGTTTCTTTGTTGCTTTCAGATGTATATTCTCTATATAAGTGAAATCATATGACTCTTGTTCAAATGAATATTTTCAACACAACCTGTGGGTATGAATGTCAGAATATAATGGACTTCGACTGCTTATTCATGACAGAGAGTTCGTAAGGCCCGATGGTGTCAGGGTCAACTTGACAAAGATGTGACCTGGGAGATGCAGTTGAAGGTCAGAGTTGTCCCCTGTCAAAAGTGGAAACTGAGTGGAAGTAGAAAAGAAAGTGTCTTGTAAAAATGTGTGGCCCCCTGTGGAAGTGCAATATCTGGATTCACATTCAATAGAATTGACCTAGGGCCAGTCTCTCAGATTCTCAGAGCAGCCTGTCCTTCCCCTGCTTTCTGCTGGACTGGGAAGAATGCTTTGTGATGCGCATCCCTGCATAAGATTAGAACTTATTTTTTGGAAGGAGGGATTTTTAATGATTTCATAAATTGCCTTGAGGTGATGACTCTCATTTTTAATTTTTCTATCATTATTGAAGCACTTACCTACTTTATTATATTAAATGATTAGTAGATATGACTGGAGCATGATGCTGACTTAAGATGGACAAGTATCTCTCTCTTCATTTGATACCCACAAAGAGGTTAATTGAGGGCACCCTTTAGGGCAAATCAGTGGCAGATTTGGGAATTAGGTAGGTTAGTGGGATATCTGAGTTGAGTGTCCAGCACTCAACTATAGTGGCTGAAAAGCCCTTCTCCCTATTACTACATGTGTAGAAGTTATTTCCTACAAAAGAATCATGAGGCTGTGCTAGGGAGAGAGCATATAAATCCATTTTCTCTTCTCTCCTCACCCCTTCTACCTTTCCTATAATGGTTGCATGTTCCTGAACCAGAGTTATATAAAAATCAATCCTGTTACCTGAATGCCTGGTGGTATGGGACATCCAGCATTAAGAAAAATGTCATGAAAGAGAATGGTGGCCTTTAAAGGGCTTATTATTGATTTCCAATAACTGTTATCCCCAGGCTTTCAGACAACATTATCTCTTCGTATTGAAAACAGATTGCACTTTTTGCTTTTAAGCTGAACTTGCCTCCTGCACAGAAACTACTAGAATCAGTCCTGATGTATCAAATTGGGTACATTACTTTGAGAGTCATACTTTGGGGAACTTTAGATACCCATAAGGACCAAAGGAAGACATGGCAAGAGGAAGAGGAAAGGAAGAGGAAGAAAATGGGAACTGAGACAAGGTAATGATAAATGGAATAATGGCTCATGAACACATAGGAAAGGAGTGAACTGGCTGGGACTCTGAGAGGTCACCTGTGTGGTAAGAGCTCTCTCCTTTCACCATCAATGCTCTCTGGGTGCTCAATGAAGATAAACCAAACTGTTAAGTGCTCATGAGCTCTGGGAAGGAAAAACAACTACTGTCTGGGTTGAAAACAGCTTTACTCTGAGATAATCTTTAAAGAAGTGAACAAGAAAAGGGAAATAATTTCTCTACTAACTGGAGAGAATAATGAACCAGGGAAATCTGGGGGCTAATGGTCCTAATGAGTCCCTGTAGGATGGCATTCCCAGTGTGTAATATTGTAATTTCTCTTTCTATTCTTTTAGTGGCTTATTTATTCTCTTGCGATGGTTTATTATTCAGTATATTTTTCACTAAGGTCATTGTTAGAAATAGAAAATTTGTTTACTTCATTGGAAAGAAATATTAAAAGGTCTTAACAAAGTGATTAGTATTTAGTATTTTCATCTAGAACCAAGATGACTGATGATTCTAACTGCACCCACTGGAAGCAGGTATTCCTCAGGTGAATTACCAAATTCAAGATCAATATTTAAGGAAAGGATAAGTGTTTCTCAAAGTGTTGTCCATGGATCAGAATTTCTTGATATGAGGAGTAAGAAACATGTCCTACAGGGGAAACTACTGCACACCACAGATTTGGAATCACAGAGCTATAGTTGGTCAAACCCAACCTGATGACCATTGAGCATTGCTTTAGCAATTGTTACTTTTCAAGAACTGTGAAAAGAACCTGCCCACCTCTCATTTACAGAAGTAAAAACTATTAGAATACAGACAGTTTAGAGATGATCTAGTCCAATAACATTATTTTATAGGCAACACCATCAAGGTTCACAGAGCTCGGTGGCCTAGTCCAAATTTATATGCATATGTTGGAGTGGGAAACAGAAAACTGGGCTTAAGTGGAAATAATTGGACATTCCCAATGCATGATAAGAATTTCATTAATAATTAATCTTGGTTCTGCCACCAAACGGATTCTAGACCACTGAGTTCTTACTATTTTGTCTTACCTCTCGCTTGTCCACACTTCCTTAACACAGAATTGAGCAACTAAGTGAATATTTTGTTATATACTAGTGACTAATAATGTATATTATAGGTTCAGGCTTTAATTATTTCTCCTTCCTGGTAATCCAGTAACTTAGTTATATTCTCTCAGTATACTAAAGAGGTAGGTTGTATAGAGACAATAGTGTGGAATTTGGAGTCAGAGGACCTGAATTTAAGTCCTGGTTAGTGATGAGCAAATGTAACAAGCTGCTTGTGCTGCTGTTGTTTTGTTATTGTTAATAATAACTAAATGTATGACTGTAGGAGAGTCATGTCTCTAGAGTTCAATTGTTCATTAAAAGGAAAAAAAATTCCACTCTTGGATTCACTTCAAAAAATATTAATGAAATGCTTAGAAAAGTTAAAATCACTACATAAATTATACTATTATCATTTAATTATTCCTAAAAGTAACATATATACTTTTGCAACTATTTTTAAGAATAAATAATTGATTTTATGTTTTTTTTTTTACAAAAAAATTCTGTGGTGACTTCAAAGAGCATATTAAAATAGAAATAAAGAAATGAGAACAAAAGCGAGAAGGAGGATATAAAGGTTAACAGAGTATAGCTTTCATAAAACAGTACACACAGACATATGAAGGCAGGACTTCCATTATGCCCTTCAATGATCCTTCAGATAGCTGTCACCTGTGGAGATGTCTGTCCTACAGCACTTTTAAAAATGGTTTTTTAGATGCTTAAATGAGATCACTTGTTTATAACTGGGGAGGACTCTGTTTACACCCAGATTGAGGGGTCTCATGGCTTTGGTTTTTCATCCATGCCCTTTTGTGTCTCTAAGTGGAGGCACAGCGTTAGATGATACTCTAACAAACATATAACCAAATTCACATTTTCTAAAGTCTTTAAGAGATAAGGACAATTTTTAAGATGAGGATTATCTGAACAATTTGCTAGCGGATACACGGCAGGGAGCATGTAAACACAAGCTTGTGAACATTTACATAAATTAGAGGTTTGTGAAAGGGAACTAGGGGTGGGGGGTTGGTTCACACTGAGCTCACTTCTTCAAACAGGACATTCTATCACTGCAGTGACAGCCAATTAAAAATGGATGGACTGATAATACCTTGTTTTTAGCATAGGTAATTAGATTGAATCGCTAAGATATATACTTACAGCTCATTGAAGTTCGACTTTCATTCTCCTAGCTGAAAGAAATGAAAATAGTGTGAGGTTTAGACAGAAGCAAAGATAATCATTTGAGATTGAAATGAGGTAAGGTTGAGGATAAGAGCTACTTTGAAGATGAAAAGAGAGCTGATCGACTACTAGGTGAAGAGAAGGAGGGGAAGTGTAATGGAATGAATGTTTGAGTCCCCTAAAATTTGTATGTTGAAATTGAAACTTGTAAAGGTAATGATATTAGGAAGTGGAGTCCTTGGAGAGTGATTAGATCAGGAAGGTAGAACCCTATTGAATGTCATCCGTGTCCTTATAAAAGAGACTTTAAAGAGCTCTCTTGTCCCTTCCATCATGTGAGGACGAGATGGCCGTCTATGAACCAGGAAGCTGTCTAGCACCAGACTCCGACTCTGCCAGCACCTGGATTTTGGACTTTCTAGGCTCCAGAACTGTGAAAAATAAATGTTTGTTGTTTAAGCCATGCAGTGTATGATAATTTTGCTATAGCAGCCCAAGTGGACTAAAACAGGGAAAGAATGGTAAAGTGAAAGGAAAGGGCCAGGATTTAGGATGGATTAAATGAAGAAAGAGGTTCAATGTCTTTATCAGAGGTGGGGACAAACATGGATTGGGACGTTTCATTCTGCTCCCCACCTGGGTTTGACAATCTGTAGGTAAATACTTGGACAATGAGCTTTTGGGTTATATATTTTTTATCTCACATGAGCCTTAGTGCAGAGCCAGTGATCATCTTGGTAATTAATGCGAGCAAATGATTGACTTGGATATAATTTAAAGATTTGTAACATTAACAGAAGACAAGGGGAAAAACATGGATGTTGGAAGAAAGCAGGAAGAAAAGGAAAAAAAAATGTAAGTAAGAGGAGAGAGAGCATGTCACGTCACCTGACACTCCCTTGTACCATTGGACAGAAGTTCTTAAATTTTTAGTGTAACCCAGTTTGTCTGAAAGGACCTGAGAATTTGCATTTCTAACAAGTTCTCCAATGAGGTTGATGCAGCTGCTGTGGGGAACCACACTTTGATATCCACTGCTCTCAGGGTTTAAATTTACCCTGTTTGTGGAAATAAGATAAATACTGCTTTTTAGTATAGGCTCCAATATTTTTCAGTTTGTTGACCACATTGAAAGTGATTTTTAGACCATGAACAGAGGCTTTAAACTACAAGGTGAGAGTCTTGAAGACAAACAGGGGGGATGAGCAGTTTTTATGCATGTACACTAACACGTTGAGCATCATTAGAATGGATAATTGAGCTGCTGCATTTCAAGGCTCTGCATCGTACCAGGTAAAATTGTAAGTAGCCTTAGTCCAAGTGACTTCTAATGTGATGCCTAATAGGATGGTATGTATGGAAAGTAAGGGAAACGGTGACATGAATTCCACAATGACTTTCCACCTTCTTCTGTACGAAGCCTGAGAGTCTCTGTCAGAATTCTAAGCGCTGTCTTTCCCCCATCCTGGTATAGAAGTAAAATTAGTTATGAATGCCTTCAGCTGTAAGAAATAGAAATCCTGACACATAGTGGATTAATAAAAAGACATCTATTTTGGTCTCCTAATGGGAAGGGTAGAATTAGGTGGCTGCTGGGGTTTGTTCAGTGGATCAGTGATGTCAGAGTCTTTTCTCTGCAATTCTCTGGACCTTTTCTTTGTGGCAACAGCCCTTTCAGTGCAGGAGGAATAAAACAGTGACACCAGCTATGGCTGATTCTTTTTTTAGGAAAGAGAAGTGTTTCTAGATTCCACAAGACTTTCTCTTACACTTTACTGGCCAGAACAGTGTAAAGGTGCTGTGTTCAGTTCCTTTGGCCTCCGTGTCTGGGAATGTGGGCAAACTAAAATGATAAGGGAGATTGTTGGTCAACATAGTCATACAGTGCGTGTTTGACAAATGGACTCAAATCTTCATACTGAAAAACTCTCTTTCCTGATTGCACACTTGTCAGAGACAATCTATCTGTCTCTCCAGGAAAGTCTTTCTTTCCCATTCAAGCTCTTGAATCAGCAGTTGACTCTGGCAGCCATTCTTTGTTGATAGAGCACCCAGCAGGCCGTTAGCAAGGCCCTGGGAAAACAGCAATCCATGTTGGCCCAACACATGCACTGCAACCTTCCAGGCTGTCTTGGGGCCCTCACGGCCATGGCTTACTGGATTTTTCCAAGGAAGAGGGGTAGCCTAAGGCTACTCTGCTCCCCTCTTAGAGATGACTGATTCTTTTTTCCCTTCTAGTTTCAACTCATGTAATTTTAATCTGAGTTAGAACATTATTTTTCCTACAGAGGGACTAATCGGACATGTGAGTAAACCTCACCAAATTCCGTTGAATCTCCTTATTTTTCAAATTAGTGTCACACATAAGAAGACACATATAGTGATCAAGATTTTCTTTAGCAGTTGTTTGGAAGTGAGTATGCATGACTCCACTAGCAGCTGGAAGACCAAATCATTACAACCTTGACCTTGTGTGTTGTGCAAACAGGTGCTGAACAAAAAGCCCAATGGTTCTTCAGTGCTTCTCACTGATATCTCTGTTGTGTACATCAGATAAACTTATTTTATAAGAAGCAGGGACTTATTATGCAACAAGTTGACAATGCACTGTAGAATTGTGCATGTGGAACCTATGTAATTCTTGCTAACAAATGTCACCCCAATAAGTCTAACAATAAACAAAAGGAACCAGGGCTTCACAGATAACACAAGCTTGAGGTAGAAGAGCAAGGCAATATTGACAAATACATAATTACATGCTAAGTTATAGCAGCACACCCTCCCTTTGCAATAGAGAACCAAAATTCACACTTTCTCACTTCCTGAGTCCTCACCATTTGACCTCCCGTTCTAAGAGAGACGTGACTGTATTTCCAACAGCCTGGATGTATTTAGAGAAGATTCCTGAGTTTGGGGAGGTTAGTAACTTCATACCTTATGCTTCTGTATTGTGGCAGGAGATCCAGAGTATAACAGAATTCTCCCAACTCTAAATCTTTGGTCTTTCCCTTAGATAAGTGACTCTGAAAGTAATTTTGTTAAGAAAATATTTATTTGGGAACTTCTTTTTCTATTATGCTGCTCTATATGAGAGACATAGTGAAAAAACCTATGCTCATAAGGAATTTATAATCTAGATGGGGAGGTAGGACATATATTCTGAAATCTATTGGCAATAAATGAATTAAATTATGATACCAGACAGCAAATCAAATGATAACACAAGGCAGCATATAACTAATTGGCACTGCCACTGTGTGCGACGAGTTTAAAGGACAAAGAAATCTATTTGGGTCAGGATATCAGAGAAAGTTTTTAAAAGGGGATAGAATTTGGAGGATGACTAGCCAAAGAGGTTATTCTATACAGAAGGAGTAGCATGAGTGATGGCACATATGGTGAGGACATGCATGGCCTATTTGTCAAGAACAGACTTCCTTGTCTTGTTCCTGACCTAGGGGGAAAGTATCCAGTCTTTCACCATTAAGTATCGTGCTAGCTATAGGATTTTGTCAGTGTCCTTTATCAAATTGAGGAAGTTCCTTTCTATTCCTAGTTTGCTGAGTGTTTTCTGTTTGTTTTGTCATAAACGGGTGTTGGATTTTGTCAAACGCCTTTTTTTTCTATTGAGATGACCATGTGCTTTTGTTCCTTACCTTATTAATGTAATGTATTACATTGATTAATTTTCATATGTTAAAACAAGCTTGCATTCCTTGGATAAGTCCACTTGGTTATAGTATATAAGCCCTCTCAAATGTTGCTGTGTTCAGTTTGTTAGTATTTTGTTGAGGGTGTTTGCATCTATATTCATAAGAGATATTGGTCTGTAGTTTCTTCTTTTGTTGTCTGGTTTTGGTATCACAGTAGTACTGGCCTCATAGAATGAGTTGGAATATACTTCCTTGTTTTCTATTTTTAGAAAAATTTGTTCTAATTCTTCTTTAAACATTTGGTAGAATTCACCAGTGAAGTCATCTGCATCTGCCATTATTTTTGTAAGTAAATTTAAAATTATTATTTTAATCTATTCATATTACTATTTTTTTCTTGAGCTAATTTTGGTAATTTGTGTTTTCTAGGAATTTATCCAATTCATCTGTTATCTAACTTATTATCACATGTTGCTTCAAATTATTCACTTATAAACCTTTTTTGGTAAGTTTGATAATAATGACTCATCTTTCATTTCTGATTTTATAATTTGTCTTCTCTCTTTTTATATTGGTCAGTCTACCCAAAGTTCTGTTGAGCTTTCTAAAGAAGCAACTGTTGTTTTTTTTATTTTCTGTATTGTTTTTCTATTCTCTATTTATATCCACTTTAGTATTTATTATTTAATTTAATTATTATGTATTATTTTCTTCTCTCATTTTGCTTTCAATTTAGTTTGCTCTTCTTTTACCTGTTTTTTTTTTAAGGTGGATGATTAGATTATGAATTTGAAGTCTTTCTTCTTTTTTAATGGTAGGCCTCTGTTGCTATGAAGTTCCTCAAATATGTGTGTGTGTATGCATGTATGTATGTGTATATACGCAGCTAGGTAAAGAACAATTCAGGTCTTTATGACTGCACACTCCTGCAGTAAGGTTTCCATCATACTGATCTGGGGACTGAAATGCAATGGGGGTGGTGAAGATGTGAGCAAGTCATGACTCCAATGCCTCAGGCTCTTGATATTCTTACTAAGATTTAGTAGATTTTCTTTAAAAGATGTTTTCCTTTAGTTGTGTGCCCATAGGACAATTTCTAGCAATTGCATTTTTATCAGTGGTTGTATCACAGGAGAAAGTGTCCACACTCCTCACATCACCACTATGGAAGTCAATCTCTTTTATATGTATTTTTAATTACAATAGTATCTTTCTAGTTTTTTACTCTTAGTAAGTAAATTAAAACTAAATCAGTGAAATCATAGCTAGTGGATTAATTATCTCAAAGTTGGTGAGAAAAATTAGCTTCCCATGACAAACACTGTTCAGACAATAAAAGTTAATAAGTTCCTCTAGCAAAAACTGTTTTTGATAACAAACATGCATAGTTGTAAGGTTATAAGTCAACAGCTTCTGTAACTATTAAAAGAAATATTTTAATATTTTTCCTTTTAACAAATAGATGTAGACAGAATAAATTTTATGGTTACAAGATGCTAAGTATAACTTTTACTTAAATTTTATGACAATATGTAATCACAAGCCATATTTCCTCTTTATTTTTCATTTTTGACAAAAATAATTTGTAATCCACTTTACATTCTTAAAAACACTTATTTTAACAGTTCTTTGCTTAAATTTTCCATTAGTTGCTATTGGAACATATGGCCTATGAATAAAAATTTGGAGTTTGATCATTTATTTTCGATATGGTTTTGGAGCAGGTGAATGACACAAATGAAAGTAATATATCTGCCTATAGTTCTGGGAGCAATTTCCTATTCAAAGATTAGTTTTATTAAATATAATGAGATGCTGACTCCTCTACACACCCCTGCTGCTTGAGATTTCCCAAAGAGAATTTAGTTGCAAGCAACAGCTATATTGCTGCTAACACCCGAGCAGTACTTTGATCAACTGGGACATTAATAATCTGGAAGTTGTAATGCTATTTAAGATGTCATAACTCTGTATGCTAATGTGGGCTTGACTGATGGCTATGCTCAGTGAGATAAATGTGCTCAATTTTTATTATTTGGAGAGAGCTCACAGGGTTGTTGCCCAGTAGTATACTGCAAAATGCCAAGTTTATGTCTGTTTTTACATGTGCTCTATAGGCTGATGTCCACCCTCTAGCACTCCTATTCCCATGAGACTCTTCCTATGCATTGAGTAAGTCAACCTTGAAAGAGCTAGATTGTAGAGGGTATTAGCAACTTTTGGGTCACTGCAGAAAGACAGAGTGAAATCAGACTAAATGTTACTGATTAACAGCTCAGATGTGTCACACTCATTCTCTCAGATGAGCAGACTCTCCAATGAAGTAGAGTTGGTGTTTCAAAACAATAGAGTAATTCTTGGGTTAAAGTCTGGTAACTCCATTTTATTTTGACAGCCCAACTTGTACATTTTTCATAAATAATAAACCAATTGGCTCTGAGTGTAATGAGGCAGAGAAACATTAGATGACTGCCACTTCTTTTAAGTCTTCACTCTTTTGCAGCTTCATGTCTAACTAGTATATTCAGAGTTGTAAAAGAAGCCTACCTTTCTTGCAGTTATTGGTATCATCTGTCTAAATAGCTGATGACTGTTAATAGAAACAGGTGCTGACGTCTATTTGCCTTTGCTGATGAAAGCACCATCACTCTGCCCCTTGGTGACCTCCATCCACATTTCTATGGCAGCTGCCTTTGCTGGTTGTTTCATGTCATTTTCTGTTCTAGACATTACTGCTGCTTCTCACTGATGTCGAGAAGGATGTTAGTGTTTCCTCAACTTCTCTTGAAGTCATAAATTAATAGGATTATATATTCATTTTTCAGTTAAATGTAAGAGGTGTGGATAGCCAAGTTGGGTCTTAGTGTTGGGCAGCTCAATACCTTCATTTTCTTGCCTCATAATGCATACTCTTTTTTTAAAATTTTTATAAAAATTTATTTGAGTCACACAGGATATGCTTGGAAGCAAAATCTCAACAGCTTGAGAAAAAAATGCTTTCTAAAAATTCTCTTAGATGAAGACAAAACACAGCAAAACTTATGAAATGCATCTAAAGCAGTGCATAGAGGAAATTTAAAGGTATAAATGCCTGTGTTAAAAAAGAAGAAATGGCAGTATTTCATCTTTCCTTATGGTTGAGTAATATTCCATTGTCTATATGTACCATATCTTCTTTTTTTAATTTTTAAAAATTGATTAGGATGACATTGATTATTAAAAATTACATAGGTCCCAGGTGTACAATTATACATTACATCTTCTATGGGTTGTATTTTGTGTTCATCACCCACAGTCAGTTCTCTTTTCCTTACCATATGTTTGTTTCTCTATTCCTTCTTCCCCACCCACCTTGCCCCTTACCCTCAGGTAATTACTAAATTATTGACTGTGTCCATGAGTTTTGTTTCTTTGTTGCTTTCAATTTTCTGTTACCAATCAAATTAAATTTCTCCACCCCTTTCTCTTATTTCACCCACTCTCCCTCCCTCTTCCCATCATAAAGAAGTCCCTCTAACACTCTGTGTAGTACTGGTTTGGTGGTGATAAATTCCTTTAGCTTTTTCTTATCTGAGAATCTCTTTACCTGTCTCTCAAGTCTGAATGCTAGCCTTGCTGGATACATTGATCCTGGTTGTAGATCCTTGGTTTTCATCATGTTGAATATTTTCTGCCAATCTCTTCTGGCCTGTAAAGTTTCTGGTGAGGAATCAGCTGAGAGTTGAATGGGTATCCCTTTGTAAGTTACTACTTGCATTTCTCTTGCTGTTTTTAGAATTTTCTTTTTCTTTAACTTTTGCCATTTTACTTATGATGTGTCTGGGTATATTCCTGTTTGAGAACATCTTGTTTGGGATTCTCTGTGCCTTCTGGACTTGAATGTCTATTTCCTCCACCAGGTTAGGAAAATTTTCACTCATTATTTCTTCAAATAATTTCTTGATGCCTTGCTTTTCCTCTGTCCCTTCTGGCACACCTATTATTCTGATATTATTATGTTTGATATAGTCCCAGAGGAATCTCAATCCATCATTCCTTTTTTGGAAATAATTTTCTAATTGATCTGGCTGGTTGTTTTCTGCTGGCTTTTCCTGCAAATCACTGCTTTGTGCTTCTATTTTCAGTTAATGTAGGCATTATCTCTCTCTGTTCCTTTATAATGGTTTGTAAGTTTTCTCTGATGCTTGCTATCTCTCTGTTGAAATTATCATTCAGTTCCTTAAGCATTTTTATAATCATTGCTTTGAACTCTGTTTCTGATTGGTCATCTGTCCCTATCTCTTTCATTTGAGCTGCCTTTCTCTGGCTTCTCATTTTTGCAGTCTCTCTGGACCCTCACTGCTGCAGTTTCTTTGGTGTTCACTGCTGATACTGAGTGGACAGAGGTCTCTGGGGGAGGGGCATTTGCGGCTTTGTTTTCATCCTGTGGCTCTGGAAGTCATGTAGGGAGTTAAGGTGTGATTGTGCCTTTCTATTCTTGGTTTGCCTTGTGCATGGATTCTGCCCTGTGCCTTGGGATCAGCTGTCCTGATTGCTGGTCTTTCAGACCATCTTGGTTGTGGGCCGAGAAATGCGCATGTGCAGCCCCCTCTCTACTTCTTCCTGCTGGAGCATTTGTGCTGTGGTTCCTCAATGCCCAGTTGCTCTCCCTCCTCTGGGAACTGGAGTGAAGTCTGGCTGCTGTATTTTGTGGACCGGTCTGCATCTCTTGGGGCCAAAGTGAGGTGAGTGTGGAATCTCACACCCTGCCTGTGGGCCCCGTTTCCTCTGTCCCTCAGACCAAGTGAGGCCTGGAGTGCTCTCCTGCCTCCTACTTCCTCCTCCCTCCTGCAGCAGTAGAGTTCTGAGTGGGATCCCAGTCACAGCCCCATCCCCTCTCTTTCCTTTTATTTTTCCTTTGTTAAACCCTCTGCCCTCCTGCAGGTACCTTAATGCAACAAGAAGGTCCTTGGTTGAGCTATAAGTGTTTTATTAGTTGTAATCTCCAGAGGAATTTTTCAGAGGTTCCTCTTATGCCACCTTTTGCTGGTCTCATCACAATGCACACTCTTACCTTGGGCATTTTTCCAAAGAGTAGGGGCGGGTATCATAAGTGCTTTAAAAGCAGCTACGATGCAGTCTTTTTCTGCAAGTCAACCAAACTAATAACCAATGGAGGAGCACTCCCAAAAGGAAACCAAATCTCCATCAGGCCAGATGGGGCCCTTGAGGCTGAATGTTCCCTCGGTTCCTAAGGGGCTCCCACGATTTGTGGCAGAAACAAGACAGACCACGTTAATGTATTTTTGAATGCTTTACTCACACTTTAAATTCACACACACACACACACACACACACGCGTGCGCACACACACAGAGGCATATAAAGTACAGAGACAAAGAGTAATGCACCAGTTCAATGAAAGATGTTAGGCTCAGGCTGGTCTGGGGACCATAGCTGGTAAGTTTCCAATCGGGCAGCGCCTCCAGCGGCCGATGCCTTGTTAAGTCCCCAGTAGCAGAAGGTCTCAGTGAGATGAGAGTGATCCACTGTCAGTCAAAAGTCCTGCTCTTTTATCTTCCTTCTTACAGGCCTTATTTGGTTCAGATGGTAGGTGTGGTGTCTTAGCAGGGCATCAACATGTGAACATCCTTGTTTATCACTGGGTCCAGACATCTCCTTACTGCACATGTTCTAACTATGGAGTCCTCAGGTTTTAAAAATGAACTTACTTATAGCAGTGCTCTGTACAGTGGGGAGGGCTAATCTTATTTCTCTTCTTTGTTCAGGATTATCAATCTCTGCATCTATCATTATTAAACTCTCGATTGCCGTGTCTACCAGGAGTCATAGCAGGTGTTCATGCAAACAGAATGACTGACACATCTCTCCTGAAGATTAAGCTGTTTTCCCCAGAGTTTTAAGTTTTAACAAGAGAAAATGTGATATATATATATGTGTGTGTGATTTTATATATATATATATATATATATATATATATATATATATATATATATATAATCATAAAGATTATTACTGTTTTAGAACTTCAGAGGTTATTTTTAACTGCGAGAATGAAGGAAAGTTTCATAGAGCACCATTTAATTTGTACTTTGAGCGATGAGTAGGATTTTGTTATTATGAGATATGGCAAAAAGAACTTTAGAGAAAGAAAACAATAGTACCAAAAATGAGAAATGGAAGAACTATGGAGTTGGAGAGTAAAAGTAGCCTGCTTTGTATAGTTATGGTCGGTTCAGTTCAGAATGCTATGGAATTATTGTTTAATTATCGAGGAATAATTGAAGGATTTGAGGGAGAGAATGTGTTAAATACAGGGGACTTTCCAACACCTTACACACACACACACACACACACACACACACACACACCCCGCAGGCTATAGCTTCTGTATGACTTCTCCTTGATTCCTTCTTTGAACTTCAAATTCCTTTCATATTCATTACTTCCTATATTATTTGGTGGGGGGTGGGGGTTGATGGTGGGATACTAAAAAATGTCCTGGAGCTTGGGCCTGTCAGTCCTTGTCTGATGTCTGGACTATCACTGCCAGATGTCCTGATTTTTCAGAGTTATTTAGGAGGAAGTGTCTCTTACCATCATTTATTGCTACACAGTATCTTGTTTGAGAACCTATTTATATCCCCACTCTACCTATAATTCTTCCTTAAAATGTTTTTCTTTGCCTTTGAGCAAGGGCAAACTTTCAGTGTGCTTTATGAATCAAATTATATGTTTGAGATGTTATTTTCATTGACTCTTGATAAAAACAGTTCACTGTATGTTTCCATCAGAGTAGGTGACAATTATGAAAATAATTTTCAACTTCCCACCTTCACATAAATGACACCAGTTACTCAGGATTACATTGGCAAGAGGGCAGCACTTGTTATACTAATGCTATTAATTCCTTAAAGATTGAGTGGCAGGAAGATACAGACATGCTGGCATCAATGTCAACAGAAAATTTCTGATTTTAGGAATAGTTGGAATGAAGCAGGATTTTGCTTTTGGTGCCTTCTTTGTAGTCCCAGCACTGCACACTGTTTGGTGCACAGTTAAAAATGTACATAGATTTAATAAAGAGAACAGATATACTTTTCAATTTTAAAAATAAAACCATGGTCACAAAACACTGTTACATATTTCATTTAAAATGTTCAACTCTCTAAATATGAATATTAAAAAGATTAAATTTAGTAACTGTGTTTTAGCTCAATGTCATGGTATCATTCCATATTTTGTGAAACAACCATGGCCCAGAGATACTTGTCTATTTTTCCAAATACGCCAAATTTATGACCATTAGCAGGTGATCAAGAGAGCTTTAACATATCCCTTGGCTTGACTAAGTTGTAGACAGACTTCACCGGACTCCTAACCCCTCACCTCTCTTTTCTTAGAACATTGACTTTGGAAAACTTGTAATCGTGAATTCTTTCTCTGCCCCTTTGAGATGTAACTTTTCAAAAGAGATGTTTGCCAGTTTTACAACCCAGACCAGGTGATCATTTGAGAAGTAGGTTTTTATGATTTAATAACTTGGTCTCAACCCATGTTGATAACTTTGTTTTCTAACTATCTTCTAGATATTCTGAATATAAAGTTCTCCATTTTTTTCCTTTGCTAAGCTTACATAATGTTAGTTGTATTCTCTCTATTTGAACATCCTTTTTCTAATGTCCGCCTATCAAAATTCTTCCCAATTTTAGGGCCCAGATGCATGTGGAAGTCACCTTTCTAAACACTCACAGAGGAAGTGATTTTCCTGTCCTTTGTAATTTTTTAGTACACACATTATATCATAACCTGATTGTGCTTATTATAATGTAATTTTCATTGTGGTTATTTTGGTACTTGTCATATGTTCTTTATCAGGCTTGGGCAGACTTTTTCAAGGCAAGGGCTACTTCTAATTTTCTCCAAGTGTCATGGTTCACTAGCTATTGATTTTCGCTTGGTCAAGTACATACAGCCACCTCAATTGTGAAGAACTGATTCTCGCCTGTAGCAGTTGTATGTGTGCATGCGGAAGATGTATTTCTTTTACATTTAGCTGCATAGATGCTAGGCCATGATGTAATGTGGCATCTGCCATATTCATGAAAAAGTTAGATGACAACAAAAGTTTTATTACATGAACATATTGAGCTAGCAATTATCCTTCAATGACAAAACTCACACAAAGATTTAGGTAGACATCGCGGGAAGCGGGTGGTGGGGTGGGACTATTTCACCACAATCATACTATGAATACTTCTCCAATAAAGTAATCTTATGCAGCAAATTTTGATCTTTCAACACGCTATCATAAAGCTTCTCACATGACATGACACAATTTGGTTTTACAACTACATAGCCCTCATTGTCTCAACACTTAATCTAGATTTCTCCTTTGACCACATACTGTTCGTAACAGAAAATATTCTTTCAATAGGTGCTATACTTCCTGGAAGATAAAGAATAAACCCTACAATATTACAAAAGTCTTAAAAGTCTGGGTGTTTTTCACTCATTTCAGAAAAAATCTTTACCCATCTATCAGATACAGAAATGTTTTCCTTATACCATGAATCCAAAATTATAGATTATATCAGGGTCCACTGATTAAATACATGAGTTTCTTTTGTTTCTGCGTGTGAAGAATTTCTTGTTTAGGCTGTCCTGTATTTCTTTCAACTTATGTCTTCCTTAGTAGCACCCACTTAAACATCTGAGTGTTTCCTACACTGCACTTCCACTTGTTGATACCTTCTCAGCTGGTTTTAGAGAAATTCTCAACTACTTCAAAAAACTTATCCTCATTAATTTCTCCTGAATCTACTAGTTGTTTTTTGGACATTAGTGGTTATAAACACTTCATTTTTTCTGGCTTCTAAATTGCTTAAAAGATTTTCAATATTTATGGCTACTTTTGTGGCTGAAATATTATCTTTTTCAATTAAACTAATGTATGTTTGGAATGTAGACACTTGATCTCTTGCAAATGACAGCCACAATTTTAAATAGGGATTTTCAATTTTTGCAACATAACCAGGCATTTTTCTTGAGAAAGAAAATAAGAACTAATCCCATCAAACCTGTTTAAAATTCTGTCAATTGATGGACCCAAGGACAAAGCTCTTGTAGTTCCATGCTTTAACAATGTAGTATAATTTTTTCCTGCAAAGTCACAGAAGGTTTTTGGTTCTTCAACTCTGTGTATATATGAAAGTATTTGTATACTTTCACTGCAAAACATTCAATATAAATTGGTAAACAGTCAATAACACACTAGAGACAATTGTGTATAGTGTGTGCCCCACAACCAATGCTGATAATTGGCTTTCTCACTTCAGTTTCAAGTTTTCACCACACATTATTTTTGCCAAGTCTTTGGCAACCACCAAAATTTGTGATTGTGTTATCTACTCACAAAGCAACAATTTTGTTTTGTAAAGCAAATTTGTCAATTACTTCCTTCAACATAGCACACTGTAGATTGGATGTCTTACGAGGTAAGGAAACAAATTCTATAATTTTGTCTTGAACAACAGAATTTGGCAAAATGTACTATACAATGATTGGAAAAAGTTGGATGTCTGTTTTGTTTGATGCATCTAAACTGACTGTAATGCTTTTTGTTTTATTCAAATACTCTATTATTTTGCCAAATATGTTCGGTGTTAAAACATTGGTAATTGCTACATCTGATTTGGTATACACTGAAGAAAATTTTGGTTGATAAATTTTGTTTTATCAACATTGACAAGAAATAATTTGTGTTAAAAATTAGGCCTTGATGCGCAATATGATAAGCAAAAAGAGCTTCACTTGCTGTAATTTTGTCACTTTCTATATAATCATCATGTCAAGCTGGTGTTTTTAAATGAGGCTAGAGTCTTTTCAGCATCCTTACATTTCTAGCTACGCAAATGTTGGTTTATGTCACTTCTACCTCCAAGAGCAATGGAAAAATGGACATTGCAATGTTGTATACCACTTTTGTTCCATCACTATACAGTTTGTCCAGTTTAATAAACTTGAATTCCTTTTGGAAATCATCATTAAAACTGCAGTTTTACCTCTTTGTGTTTGGCATTATAGGGTAGACTTTAAGCTTTAAAAAAATAAGACTTAAAAATATGATGTTTGTTTAAACCACCAACAATGAATAACAAAGCCACCAGTTAGAATATGGGCAAAACAAAAACTAACATTACAGCAGAACAGAGGCTGCTGCATCTGAGCAAGGCCACTATCATGGACATATGTACCCCTATACCCCACGACAGTGCATATGCTTTATTGAGTCAGAAGCACAATAGATTTCTAGTAGGTTCAGTGTTGGGGAATCAGTTTGCCAACCACCAATGCTAAGGAAACAATGATATGAGTAGAATGTGGAACTCAGATCACAGTAAGCAACAAGAAACTTTCGCTCCATCTCTTACTAATGATGTTCTCTCTCTGGGCAAGAAGCCTGGCCCTACAATATATAAAGGAAACTGTGCTAAGGTAAAAAATCCACAGCTGAAAAAATAATAATAAAGCCACAATATAATAAAACAACTGCAGCTCCCTTTGTGGTCTCTCAGACTATAACAGACCTGAAAAACAATCTAAAGTCACTGCAAAAGAACATGGAATGGGCGCAAGTGAATAACACTAATTTATTGCATATAAAACACACAAAAAACACTCATATATAATACATATATCAATAAAATACTTATAAAAAATCACATGAGCAGTAAAAATATCTGTATGGCATACTACACTGAACACTCTAATATAGGACTGCAATTGCCAGACTGCAAAATATTATAAACGTACACCAAAAAATTAATAAATAAATAAATGAATACCTCAACTGCTATCTTAAGTCAATATATGCTAATGTCCCACCGGAGAGTTCTGCTGTATTAAAAAAAAAATAGCTAAGAGCTTGTTGAGCCAAAATATGAGTTTGAAAAGTCTGAATCAAACTAAATGTAGGGCAGACAGAATCTCTATGGGCAGAATAATGGTAGTTACATGAGAGTAAGACTCATGGTCACTGCATCCTACACTCCTAACCTGATGGAAACAAACAGTCAGATAAGCCTATTCAGTAGTTCATGTGCATTGAGACCCTCCTGGCTCCCAAATGTTGAATCGGGGTTAGTGACCACCCCTTGAATTCCCAGTCACTGCAGACAAGCTTGGGGGCACTATCTAATTGCTAGCTCAAGAGGCCTGGCCCTGACTGGATAAAGTAAATGGAACTTCCTCTTTCAACATACTAGTAGTTTCATTGCATGCATTGATTAGCATAGAGTAGTAGTGTCGAAACTTTTGGGTTCCCTGGGCCACAATGGGAGAACCATTGTCTTAGGCCACCATAAAATATACTAACACTAATGATAGCTAATGAGCTTTAAAAAAAGGTCACAAAAAAACCTGATAATGCTTTAAAAATTTATGTGGAACCTCATTCGAAGCCATTCTGGGCCACAGGTTGGACATGCCTGACATAGACCCTTATGATAAATAAACTGAATTCAGATTTTTACAAAAAAATTAAAATGGGACAAAATTGACATTTATATTAAAACAATGGAACAGTCAGAAAATATGAAGAAAAAAAAAACCAGTACTGGTCCATTAAAACACTGCATATGGTCAGCCTAGAAGTGAAACAGAGAATATGAAGAATGATCTAAGAACAAACAAGTAATTGATCATCACAATATATCATAAAAAATTTTCCCTGACCTGAAATATTTTTCTGAGCTATTTTAAAGATTGTATAATATACCAATATACAGATGTACATGTTCATTTAAGCAGTCTCTTTTTTGTTAGAAATTAGCTCTTACCTATTATAAATATTATTATGGAACAGCTCTGCAACTAGCTCCTTAATTTTTTCTTAGGTCAAATGATGTCAGTACTTTAATAGGGGTTCTATAAAGATAAGGATAGGTATAACATTACTCAAGTACTATAAAAGTGGATGCAACATGTAAAATTCCTGGTACAACCATTTTTTAAAAATTTAAATAGAAAGTTTTTGTCATAGTACCTACCAAACCTTAGGTCACTTTCAAAGACACATCTTAACATCTGGACATCACTGTTTTGAGAAGAGAAAGTTTTCAATAATAAATTTATGTATACTGTGAAGGCTGATCAATTTTTTCATGTTAATCTGGTGGATATTTAATAACTTGGGAGATTATTTAATATCATATATAAATTTCCAATTCGATTGAGGGAAGAGAAAACTTTCAGGCAGAAAATACTCTTTTCCTTTTCTTTGGAGGAGTTATGTTGTATATCTTCATTACTCCTACTGGGAAGCGATTAACTTTTCACTGTTGATATATTCTGAATTTTATATGGATCTGAACTCTCAGGTAGAAAAGTGATTTTACTCTTCAACTTGCAGAACTTTTGATATCCATCATAATTCCTGTCAGATCCTGTGGATATTACTTTGACCATTGCAGCCAGAAATTCTTACATAATCAGTTTAGTCTTCAGGGAGATCTTTGAATAAAAACCATTAGGAGACTCTAAATGAGCCCCTTTAGCTGATCTTGCTGGGTAATGCTCACAGGTGAGTTTCTATCAGTAATTAGATTTTTCATTTTTGGCATGTGAGCAAGCAGCACTTTTCATATAGGACATTGTAAGGTTTGGAGTTTATTTATGAAATAAAGGGAACTAGAAAATGCAGACCTTACTGTGGCAATTAAAACTATTGAGTATTGAGCTGTTTTATTTGCTGGAGATGTCATTTGATTTTGCATGTATAGATTTAAACAAAAGTGTACTCTATCAATTCATTTTCTGTTAAAGTAAAACTTTATAAATTCTTTTTTATCTGCCTTATATACTTGTCTCATTCCAAATGGAGAGGTTTTAGTATAGTGTGTTTGTTTGCTTATTTTATTTGTTTATTTATTTATGGATATGCTGTCTCTATCATCTGTCTATAAAATGTATATATTATAGTGATATATAGAATTAAAGGAAATGGGTGTGATTATTACAAATAGAGAGGATGGAATGAGAGTAAAGTGGGGGCATAGCTATAACTCTTCTAAAATATTTAGGGGTTCTGATCCTGGTGTTGAACAGGTATCATATGCTTTGTATTTAGGCACAAGGATATATATATGTATGTGTGTGTGTGTGTGTGTGTGTGTGTGTGTGTGTGTGCATGCATGTCTGTATATGTGTATATATATATTTCCTTTAGGGAATATGCATACTTTTGGTTTCTAGGAAATATGGGAAAATATCAATGGGCCACTCAGACGTGCTTTGCCACCTAGAAAAATGACTTTGTAGGTATAATTCTGATTTAATAGGCTTGGAATAGAGGTTTTCTTTTTATTATTTTAAACACAGACATTTCTGTTGCAAGTGCTCCAAGAATCACATTTTCATTAACAATATTTTATACTATATTTTTTGATATTTATAAAATTTGGAACCAACATTTTATATTTTTGAGTTACCCTAAAATTACCTTTTGAGGAAGATCTCTAATTCACAAGCAATTGAAATATTTTCTTTTGTAGACTTCCCAATTTTCCCTAGAGGATCTCAGCCGCTACTCGACTCCTGCCAGCTCTGCCAATTGTTAACACATGATATTAAGAACTGTAAATGGTCTGAGATTTTATCCTATTTTCAAGCTAAGAAATTAGCTTGCCATAGTTTTATAGATGCTGGCAGAAGACATGAGACTCTTAGATCAGAGACAAAGAACTTTACACTCGTGACACTGCAAGCGTTATGAGCTTCATGATTGTATTCATTCCTTTTGCCCACTTACTTCTCTAGAGGAAGCTAATGTGTATTAATTCTTACTGTTTTGGGGATCAAAAAAGTTACTGGGAGGTAGATGTATCCTATTTTGTCAGGTATAATGAGCACCTTTCTATAATGCACACCCATAGTTTTGGCCCAAACTTTCAGGGGAAAATAAATCTTTCATTTAAATTTTTTAATTCAAATTTTATTTGTTTATATTTAGGTATTTTTTTTTTGTATTTTAAGGGAATTATAGCATTTGTTTTATAAATACTATGGTACAAGAAATTTTATGTAATAAATAATTTTAAAACGTAAGAACAGATACAAGATACAAGGAATTTTATGTATAAAGATTTTCATATAAAAATGATTATATTCCAGGGAATTATTTTCCATACAAATATTATTGATTTCTAGAGTTACACTTCTAACTCATAAGCATAAATAAAAGAATTAAAAACATTTATATAGATATGGAATTAATACTACCTGTGTGTAATATGCATCCTTAATTTTCCCTCACAAATTTGGGCAAAAAATGCACATTATACATGACGAATTATGGTAATTATTTCCACTTAAGATAGGAGGAAATTGAAACTCCAAGAAGGTAATTACTTATTGCATATTGCAAAGCTATTAAATGGTAGAGTTGGAATTCAAATCCAGGTCTCATTATTCCAAAGTCCTTGCACTTTGTTCGACGTGATGAATGTAGGTAAAATTTAAGGATGTTGGATTTTGTCTTGATCATCTTTTATATCTATCCCTTTTCTTCTACCCTGGGCCTCTGTACAACCCCAGAGTCTAAGTTTCACCAAATTCTTGTATTCTACTCTCAGGTTGTTAAATAGTCTCTGTCAAGTATACAAAGTAATTATATGATGAAATGATAGCCAATGTGATGAACAGGTATATATGAAATTCAGAAGGAACTCTGACTTCTATTGACAAGGAGAGACTTACTGCTTGGGTACTGGGAAAAGAGGTTGGAAAAGACTAGACAATTTATCCTCTATTCTAGTTTCTGGAATAACTCCTGAGTTCTACTGGCAGGACAGCAGGGGGAAAAAGTGGGTGATTTTGGGTCTAAGAAAGAAAGAAAGTTCTCTCTCATTCTTGAAAACTAGCTACCATGAACTAGAATTTTATTCTTTTTGATCACTTAAGGTTTTCTCAACCTTAATACTTTGACAGTTGGGCTGGATAATTCTTTGTTGATGGAGGCAATCCTGTGCCTTGTTATGTTTAGCAGCATCTTGGCTTCTACTCATTAGATGTCAGTAGGAGATCTCAGTTATGGTAATAAAAAATGTCTCCTTGGAGACAAAAATCGAGCCTGGTTGAGAACCACTGATTTAAAGCTAAGTTATCTAATGACCACTTTTACAAAGTCTATTTTAGTTTAAAAAGGTGTTATGCAGATTGTTCTGTATGAAGTGAGAAGAACTAAGCTGCAGGAATCTACTTGTGCCCCGGTAATTAGCATGGCTCTACTTTGCTGCTCGGCAGAAGCATTTAAAAGAAATTTTCTCTTTGAAAGAGATCAGCAAAGAAACTGAAAATATAGATAGGTAAAAAAAAATAGTCTTTTAGTGAAAATCCAGCAGCCAAGAACAAATCAGTAAGTGGTTCCTTTTGGGTTTATTCTTCAGCCCCGCTGGATGGTATGCATAAAATTTGTAGAGAATATTATTGGCTGAATTTTCAGTTAGCAATTTTGTTGTTAAAGTCAGAATATAAATTACACTTTATTTAGTGCCTGCTTTAGTATTAGGAATTTTATTCTAAGGTCTCAGAAGACCTACAATTGCTACTCATCTCTTTCTGGACCTGCCAGCCATGGGGTAGCCTCATTTAATTTTCTGTCAGCTTCTGTATTCTTTTACCCTCCTTAGTCAGGTCGTGTGGGGATGGTTCTAAACTGTCTTTTGCCATGACCTCCAGGCATAAACCTTGGGAGAAACTCAGAGAGGACCAATTCCTTATAATAGTTTAGTAAGTAATCAAGTCCAGCAGCCCTCCTCAGAGTTGTGACAGCCGGTTGTAATATTGGGAATTCTCTTTTCTATTAGTGTCTTTCAGGTAGCTTAGGATCTATGAAGTTGCATATTTTACCTCTATTATAGAAGAATTATATGCTCATTGTGGAAAATGTAAAAAAATGTGTTATGAAAAAATAATAGTTGTTCATAATCACATCATTAAGAGACAGTCACCATTAAAATTTTAGACCATTTTCTTCTGGAGTTTTACTATGCCTTTTATATTGGTGGTATCATAGAATAAAATATAATTTAGTATTCTGTTAGTTAAAACTTTAAAACTTAGCTTTATATCATAAGCATGTTTCCCTGACATTTACAATCCATAAAACTTAGTTTTTCGAAAGCACTGTTGAATTAATCATCACAGAAATCCTTTTGCTATAGATAAAGAAATTCAGAATGATTCCCCTTGTACAGAGGAAAAGTTAAAGCACAAAGGTGAAGTGATTTTCTCCTTTCTTATATCCATGTTAATGATGGATAGGGAAGAGCTTGAATCTAAGGTATTGGCATGATTAGATTTGTGTTTCAGAAAGGTCACTTTGGCAGGGATGAAAGAGCAACGCCAGGCTGGATGAGGAAACCAGTTTGGAAATTGGTACAATAAAACAGATGGAAAATGATGGAGTCCTGAAAAGCTACTTGAATAGGGGAAGTAAAGAAGGTTATGGATAAAGAGCTGTCAAGGTTACAGGTCTCACTAGCATTTGGGGAGTGGTTCATGTGGAAAGGAAGGAAAAGTAAGGAAATCAGTTTCTCTCAAGTGTTAATGTAGACACTATTCACCAAGAGAGAAAGTGAAAAATGAAACAGTTTGGAAGGAAGGACATTTGTTTTATTTTGGACATAGCGAAATGGAAATTCCCATAGGACATGCAACTGGAAATGCCTAATAGGCTGTTGGAATACTGGGCTGAAGCCGGGTAGAGGAAGAGGAGGGAGGAAAGGGGAAAGGGTGTCTGGGAGACAGCAATAGACTTGAGGTAAATTGTCATTTAGAAGGTCATTGATACCACAGAAATGAATGAACTTGCCTAGGGAGAGCTTGCAGGGTGAGAAGAGAGCCACAGATGGAGCCCTTCTCTGACTCTCAGAAGTTTCTCCTTTTAAGTTGATCCCTTAGTTAATTTGTGCTATTGATCAAACTCTCATTCTTTTTTCCACTGAGATGGCTTTTTGCTACCAAATGGACATGTTTTTTCTGATCTCATTGGATCTCACTGCAACATTTGACATTGACAGTCATTTTCTTTGCCTGTCTGATGTGGGACTGTTTCTCTCCCTCT
The DNA here is from genome assembly GCA_004026885.1 of Lyroderma lyra. Lineage (NCBI taxonomy): Eukaryota > Metazoa > Chordata > Mammalia > Chiroptera > Megadermatidae > Lyroderma > Lyroderma lyra. Next base: position 76,761 of record PVJL010005653.1, on the reverse strand, counting down.
TGTTCTCCGCTTTTGTGAAAGTTCTTTGTTATCTCTTCTTGCAGATATAGGTAAACAGTCTCAGACTAATCCTAGTAAATAAATAGATTCTCAGCTTTCTTCTCTCCTGAGACTTGTCTGACCTCTGAGCACCACTGTGTTTTTTCTTAATCTGATTTCTCTTATTCCTTGAGCTCTAGGTGAATTGAGGAAGCAGGTTGGTACACGAGGGCGTGTAGAACCCCTTCAAACATATATTTAAGTATCTGTTCAACATTTGTTTAGTGGCATAAAACACCTAAAGATGGAGTAAAACAACTTTTTCTATTAATAGAAATGTAGTATGCCTCTGCATTTGTAATTTAATTATCATTTGACCCCCCTTTTCTTCTTTAAAATCCTTTGTAATAAAAATGCACTTGTCTAAGAGCATCTATAAGCAATGTATAATTTAAAAATAAATACAAATCTCATAGAAGGGAATTGGAGAATGCTTGCATCTGGGAGTATGTAGCATTTCCAGAAATTTCCATTGGATATCTGAGTTCTTACAAGTCTTTCTTCTCAATCCCACAGCCTTATGTGTTCTTTCTCTCTTTCTCTATTTCTCCCACAACAATTGACATTTCTGATTTATATTTGCTGTAACTCCTCCCCTGTAACTTCTTTGCCACTCTTTTTATTTTGGAACATTTTTTTTTTCTGGCTTCTATCTCTAAGCTTTTATGCTACCACCCATTGCCTTCAAGTAACCAATAGTCATTAAAAGAAGGAGGAAGGTTTTAATTTTTCTCAGGAAAAAAAATAAGTAGATCCTCCTGCTACTCAAGTCCATCCTCCCTTGTAGCTCCCAAAAAACTATACACTCTTGAACTGTTAATATTGAAATTCAAAATATATGCACCGAAGGAGATTTATTTTCATTTTGTCAGCTGAGTGTATAATTGTGTCTCATTTTTTTTTCTAGAGATATTTTAGCCTTTTAGAGTTTGTCATCCTGTATAGCTGAACAAATGTTCTCCCCTTTTACCTGGCTCTACTACAACCCTCTCTTTTTCTAATGGGGAGAGAAAGTGTGGCTCCTGCAGGATGGGCGGTGGGGTTGGGGTTGAGGGACGTTAAAGGAACACACACATTTGGTAAGCACCATTCACATAGCTGGCGATGGGATTGTTTTGTTCAACATTATTTCATTAGCAATTACCATGTGAGGTAAGTACTAGTATTGCCGTTTCATAGACGAGGAAAGTGAAGATCAGTGAGGTTAACTACCTGATCTCACAGTGGAGGAGCTGAGGTCCCTGTGGCTTGACGGTGCATGCCCCTGCCACCACATCACACAGCACCCAGAGAACACAGGCGCAGGGCCATTTGTTATTTATCAGCCCCAAGAAAAGAAAACTGAATTGGTTCTGTCTTTTGGGGCTGTTCGTTTTGGGGCCCCTCCCCAGGGTTGGAGATCTTTTCGTTCCATGCCTAGGCACTAAAGATCCCATAGCCGGATAGGGGATAGCTTCTTCTCTCGGTTAGCAGAGGGACTTCCCAATGCTGACAATTTGGGAACTTGCAAAAATATGCTTGTGTCATTGGGGAAAATCCTAGTTTACCTTCAACCTCATGATTTAGCAGTTGACATATTTTAAATGAGGCCCCCGACCATTTGGGAGAGGGCACGTCTGCGGTTTTAGGGAGAAGCCTCAGGGCGGCCACGGTGCAAGGGCAGGACCACAGGCAGAGAGGGTTTGCCACATTCTGTCCAAGATGCTACAATCTCTATTGTCTTCTGGTGAAACTGCCACATATTTCCAACCAGTTCAAGCACACATCAAGCCACTTTACTATGTAAGAAGGTCAGTTTCCATTTCCATTTGATATTACTTTGTCTCTGAGCTACTCCATGGTTGCTTTCTGATGCGTAGTGTTAGCAGCCAGGAAGCGTGGGGCAAGAGTTCTATCAATCGCAAAAATGTAGGAATAGAATCCAAATGAGCAAGATGTGAATAAACAACAATATTTTTCTGTTAAATAAGAATAATGTCTTTAAATTGAGATGCCCAAGACAATGCTGGCAAATAACTGTTTATTACTCCCCCCACCCCCCAACTTTCTGGTACTTGGAAATAAGAATGTGTTTCTGGTGGTTAAATAGTATTTCAGAAATCAGGACCAACACACAAAGAGGCAACCTTTTGGGGAGAATGCAGGGGCACCTGATGCAATGCCTGGGTGCTGACAGCTCCTCACTCCTGGTGGTTAGCCCCGTCGTTTTCTGAGAAGTTCCATCTTTTGAGTCAGTTCAGTGAGGATGCTTCTCTTTTCACTTCAATTTCTTTAGCATACACTGCTGGAAGATATAAAAGATAAAGTTTAAATAGGACATTTTTCTTAATTTTTAGGGTTTTGTAATCCAGGGAGAGAGAGAATGCTATAACTACGACAAGGTAGACTGGAATAAAGATAGGTTCATTAATATCATAGACACAGCGCATTTGGAAAATAAAGGGAAGAGATATTGATTTCCACTGCAGAAAAGCTGGGGTGGAGAAGGTGAAATCTGAGCAGGTCTTTGAAGTATGCATAAGACTTCTTTGTACAGTACAGAGGAGGGAGAGGGGAATATTTAGGGCAGATGCAAGCACGTGATCAAAGGCAAGGGAGTGAGAATTGTATAGTCTGCAATTGTATAGTGGGAGGTGAATTTGGATGGAAATCTCAGATTATTAAAAGTATTGCATAAACAAAAGACAATACTAGAATACAATAAGGGATAATGTTCAAAGTTGTAGTTTCAGATTTTGACAATCTGGGTATCATTTAATAACTTTTTGCTCCAATGTTTTCAATAATTGTTTAGAAACAGATTTACATTCTAATGTATACTTCTCTAGTTTTTTTTTTTCCTACATTTTCCCCTAAAATAATTGATGCCCAGCCTAGGGCATTGTCAGTTCCCCGTTGTCCTATTGAAATACCTGTAACTCTTCCTTGCTTCCATTAATGCTCTCTCACCTATCCTTCATACAATAGCCTCGGTGGCCATTGAAAAATATAAACCAGGGTCTTCTAGTCTTCCACTTGAAAGCTGGAATAGATTCATAATGCTCTTTCTAAAGATAGTTTATTGAACAGCTAGAAAACTTTAAATAGAAAATAAGCTGTTTGTGACATATAAGGAAAAAAATAGTCATGACACTTCTGACAGAACTTTCTTTGATGGACCACAGAGCAAGGCTTTGTGTCGAGGATGTAGGTGTATAATATGTAATAATAGTAGCTCACTATTGCCATGCACTGCTCCAAGGAAACACACGTGTGCATGCACACAACACGCGCACACACACACACACACACACACACACACTTTACAACTCTTATGTGTAGATAGTACTATCCTCATCTCTGTTTTATAGATGAGAAAACAACAGCACAAAGAATTTATATTAAAAAACCAAAGAAACCTCACTCATCATCTAATTTGCTGGTTTCCAAATAGTGGACTGCAGGTTGGTGGTGTCTATAACACTCGTCATTATTTTTTGTCTCTTACCCTTTCCAGAAAGTTTTATTTCCTTTTTTATTTAAGTCTTTCTGCAGTGAAAGTCAGTAATTGGTAACTTTCCTAGTCTTTATCTAAAAATGTCTTTATTTTTGTCTACAGTTTTTGAATAATGGTTTAATAGGATATACAATTCTAGATTCAGATATTTTCTCTTAACATGTTGAAATATTATTCTTTGTATGCTAGCCTCTCTTGTTATAGTTGTTAAATGTACGTTATTCTATTTGGAGTTTTTCCTCTCTGGTTATTTTTATTCATTTTTAAATTTTTATTGATATAGAAAATGCACATACAAGCAACCCCCGCATAACACTGCACTTCTATAACACGGTTTCACTCTAACACAGTTTGAGAATTAAAGAAATCCCTGAACAATGTGGAGTGTGATAAGAGCTTTTAAGAGCAAAAGCTATCTCATTTGAAAATTTTTATTTGAGCATGGATATCGTATCAGGTTTGACTTTAGAATTTTAAAGTTTATTAGAATTTTAAATCTATTGTGATGGTAGAGTATTAAGTGCATACATTTAAAAACTTTGTATTTTTCCTTTTACTATATTATATAGAGATTAAAATTTTTTGAGTATTATTCAATCTTTTTTAAAGAAATGGTAATTATGTTTTTCGTTTTTGTGAATTAATTTGTAGCCCTGAACCATGTCTGGCAAAAATAAAAAAGATACCTCTTAAAAGACATTCCATCTTGTGAGAACAGAAAATATAGATTTTTTTGCAAAAAGTACAGACTAGAAGTCAAAATTATGCTGAAGAAAGTTCAGAGGATGAAAATGTCTTGTCAAAAAGAAAACACCCTTGGTTAATATGGTTAGTAGTGATGATGAAGAAAACATTATTTAATACATATTAATAGATTATACATTTGTGAAAATTGCTTTCATAAAGATATTTCTCTTAATGATAAAAATATAATAGTATGTTTTTGTAATTTTTGGAATCTAACCCCCTTTTTTTACTAGTTCTTTGTTTCATATAACATGGATTAGCATAACATGGCATTTTAGCAACCCAACAACCGTGTTATGTGGGGGTTACCTATAATAAGTGAACAAATTGTAAGTGTACAGGTTACTTAATTTTTATATAAATACACACTCATTTAACTACTATTGGATAACAATTTAAAACATTTCCAGCATCCAAAATGTTCCCTTTATGACCCTTCTCAGTTAACATTCACCCTTTTCCTCCCTTGGCTCCTGGGACTCTCCCTGTATATATTGTAAGTTCAGATTTGCTGTTAGTTTTTTTTTTTTTTAATATCACTTAAAATTGCTGGAAGATATTCATTTATTCTACTTATAATATGGCCTTAATTTGAAGTCATAGAAAAGGTTATAACCCATTGCATCTAAAATAAAATTTCAACTCCTTAAACCTGGCCCGCATTGCTCTGTGTGATCTGTATTGGTTGCACCCTATGATCTCGTCCCATATAGCTTCCTTTTTCACTTCAGCTGCTCTGGCCTCTGTTCTGTTGCAGAGCATGACAGGCCCTCTTGTGACTACAGGCTATGCCTCTGCTTGGAATCCTTCTTCTGTAGTTCTTTGCCTGACTGATTTATCCTTCAACTCATAGGTTCAATGTCAGCGCTTCAGAGCCCTCCTTAAAGTGGCATCTCTGTTATTCTCTTTGTCATCACCCCACATATTTCTTTCACACAACTTAACACAATCAAGAGATTTTCTCTCTCCTTCCCTTCCCTTCATCCCTCCTTCCCTCTCTTTCTTTCTCTTTCTCTCTCCCTCTTCCTTTTTTTCTTTCTTTCTTTTCTTTCTTTCTGTTCCTGACTGCATCCTGATCTCATATGTCAGCTCTCTGAAGTCAGGAAACTTCATTGATTATCACCACTATATCCTTGGGGAATAGTAAAGTAAATGATCAACTAATGTTTGTTAAATAAATAAATAAGTGAAATAACTCTTGTAGCTGTGGGAAACCTTTAACTCCAAAGAGCATACATGTTGCATATGTTTGCTCATGAGAGCACTTTAAAAGTCCTCCATTTTCACACTATGAATCATTCCTCCGGTGCTTAAAGCACCACTCACTAGCTGAGTTAGGCACCCTCTGAATCTGGGCTAGTTCTTGCAAGTTAATGATAGACCATTACACATTAAAAAAAAATAATGTACTAAATGGCATCTTGAGAGCCCTCAGAATGGCAATATGTCTGTGGTGTTTAATGGAGAATCTAAGTTCCATTGATATGAAATCCCAATGACAGTTGTCCCCTTGTTATTTTATCTTCAACCTGCCTTTCTGGTTCTAATTTAAAAACTAAGCTCCATTTTCCCTTTATTTCTCTTTTTATCATATAAGCAGCCAGACCATTTTATGCTATCAAGCTTTTAAACTATTTCAGCACTTCAAATAGAGTCCTAAAAATTCCTTCTGTAAATCAGAAGGGTTTTTTGCCATTTGCTAAGCAACTGATTTAAGAGACTGGGATATATAACTGGACCAGACCCTTCAACATTTCATTATATGTTTACATTTATATTTTATTGCTTTAAGAAAACTGTATAAAAGCAAAATCATAAATTCCAATAGCATACCAAAGTAACTACATTGAGTATAGATATTTTCACTCTTCAATCTTTTACAATGGGGAAACTATTTGTGAAAGCAAAGATAGCGTGGAAGGCTCTTAATAAATGTTTGTCTAGTGAACAGATGAGTAACAGATGTTATGATAATTCTACTCAGGTGATTGATTTCTCTCCCCCTCCTCCACTGTCTCATAGCTCTCCACTGTAATCAATGATTAATTAATTGATTTTCTTAATATCTATTGCACTTTAACATTGTTTTTAGCACTAGAATAGTTCTATTATGAGTGGGGAGAAGGCCATTGAGTTAGTCAGGAGGTGAAGACAAAACGTTAAGACAGTGTGTTTGTACATGAAGATTAGAGAACAAGATAATAGTATTCAACCAATATTTAGTAAGTACCTATTATTTATTAGTTGCTGTGTTTGATACTGTCTATAAATCCTTATAAACTTTACATTCTATTGGAGAGAACTAAACATTAAACAAAACACAATGGTAAATTAGATAGTATATTATATGATGGTAAGTATCATGAGGTAAAAATAAAAGAGGGAAGAAGTACAGGATGTTCAATAGATGGTGGCCCACAATTTTAAATAGAGTGGTCTGAGAAAGCTACAGTTAGAAGTTCATATTTGAGCAAAGACTTGACAGAGGGTGTAAGTGATGTGGAATCACAAGTTTATGGTTTATAGAAAATTTTTAAGATTGAGCAGATTGATTATTTTATTTGGCATGGAAAGATTAACGGGAGATGGGGACCTAAGATGCCAGTGAGAGTGGTGATTTTTTAAACCTTTCCTGGAAAACACAATTGAACAATCAGAACCCAACGGGGGAAACCCTAAGTGGCACAGCCTCAGCTGAGTGATCCATGAACGTCAGAGAAAGGTGAACAATTGAGAGAGGAAGTAAGGGAGCAGAGCAGAGACAGGGCTGAGGAACACAACCTGGTGCTTGCAGATAGAGTTAGGTGGGAGTCTGGGGAAAGAGCCAAAGAGCAACATGATCCTGGGCAGGTTAAAGGCAGAGAAACAACAAGGAGAGAAGTGTGGCTGGCTGAAACCCTGTGAGACATGGGCAAATTAAAATCCCAACCCAGTGGCAGCGTGGTGGGGCCCCAAATGGAGCTCCATACCCTGGGTGGGTTAGAGGCTGAACAAAACTTTGAACTGCCCTGGGCAAGAATAGGGCCTCAGCTGCAATGAGCGCAGATGTGTCAGGGCTGGTGCCACCACAAATCAACTCTGAGTGAGTTTGAAACTGACAGCTGGCTGCCATGGAAATGCTGACAAGAGTGAAATACAGTCCTGGGTAAAACTCAGGCTCAGGAGAAAAGAGAAAGGCAGAGCTAGTGGCATAGACCTGGCCCACACCTGGCCTACCTGGGCATCCCTGACCAACAGGCTTGTGTTATGGCAGAGCCAGCACCCAAGGAAGTGAAGCCAGGACATAAAGTATACATAAACTGCACCGGCTCCACCCCCAGGCAGAAACCACAGACATAGAGCCTGGCTGTTTCCACTAATTCTCCCTCAAAGCTCATTCCTCCAACTCCACCTAGTTTCTGTTGTATAGTCAGCTAAAAAAAAAAAAAAAAAAAAAAAAAAAAAAAAAAAAAAGAAAAGGAAAGAAAAGAGAGAGAGAGAGAGAGAGAGAGAGAGAGAGAGAGAGAGAGAGAGAGAAACCTGCACCCTTTTCAACAAACTCTGCCCCCAGGAAAAATGGCAGGAAGGCTCAGGGAAATGGCAAAACACAGGTGTAGCAGATTTTCCCTGCGTTGATCTCAAAGCCATAACACATCATCACCCACTGCATTTTCCCAAAGAGGAGGCACACTGACAGCAAAGTGACTGGGTCAAAAGAAAAGAAGTGGGTAGAAGATTGAATAACCAAGAGAAAATATTGTTAGATGCCACAGTGATATCAACTGGCAAGTGAAAGAAAAACCCCTTTATATCTGCAAAAGAAGAAGTCCCCATGCTCAGGAAAAAAGAAACAACAAAAAATCCACATAAAATACAATGAATACCTTAGGATTCAATGCTACTCAGAAAGAAAATGAAAAACCTCCAGAAAAAGAACTTACAGATGTGGAAATATATGATCTAAGGGACACAGATTTCAAGACTGCAGTTCTTAAGACATTCAGAGAGCTGAAAGAGTGCTGGTAGAGTATCCACATGCAGATAAATAATCTTAAGAAAGATATCTGTGAACAAAAGGATTATTTTAACAAAGAAATTAAAACTATCTCTAGAAATTCTAGAGATAAACAATACAATAAAAAACTGATACAATAAAAAAATGAACTAGCTATCATAGGGAACAGGGCCAACCAGATAAAGGAAAGAGTTAGTGGTATCTCTAAAGTTTGAAACATGAAAACAACACAGAAAGAAGAATAGAGAGATTTGAGTTTCAAAAGAAATGAAAGAACTCTGCAAAAACTATCTGACTCCATTAGAAATAACAACATTAAAATAAAGGAATACCAGAAGAGGCAGAACAGAATTCTACAGAGACCTTAATCAAACAAATAGTAAGTGAGAACTTTTTAAACCTATGGAAAGATCTGGAACCCCAAATTCAAGAAGAAAACAGGACCTCTAGCTACCAGGACTCCAGCAGGATAGAAAAAGCCCAAAGATAGCAGAAGAAAAGAAATAATAAAAATTAGAGCAGAACTAAATGGAAGTGAGAATAGAAAGACAATAGAAAAAAATTAATACAACTAAGAGCTGATTCTTTGAAAAACATCAATAAAATTGGCAAACTTCTGGCTAGGCTCACCAAAAAACAAAGAGAAAAGAAACAAATAATGTTAGAAATGAAAGGAGAGAAATTGTTATTAATACCACAGAAATATACAGGATCATAAGAAAATATTAGGAAAGGCTTTATGCCACCAAAATTAACAACTTAGAAGAAACAGACAAGTTTCTAAAAACACATAGTCTACCTAGACCGAACCAAGAAGTGGATAATCTAAATCAGCGGATCTCAACCTTGCTAATGCTGCAACCCTTTAATACAGTTCCAAGGGGTTGCGACCCACAGGTTGAGAACCGCTGATCTAAATAGACCAATAAGCCATAAAGAAATTGAAACAGCCATCCAAAACCTCCCCAAAGGCAAAAAACCCTGGACCAAACAGTCTCACCAAGTTTTATCAAGCATTCAAAGCAGAATTAACACCTATCCTCCTCAGACATTTCCAAAAAATTGAAGATGAGGCAATATTTTCCAGCTCATTCTGCAAGACCAACATTAACCTCATATCAAAACCTGAGAAGGATAACACACAAAAAAGAAAACTATAGACCAATATCTCTGATGAAAACAGATGCAAAAATTCTAAACAAAATGTGAATACAACAATGCATTGACAAGATTATACACCATGATCAAATGGGATTCATCCCAGGAGCACAAGGATGATTCAACACATGCAAATCAATCAATGTGATACACTACACAAACAAAATAAAAGATAATAACTATATGATTATATCAGTTGATGTAAAAAAGCATTTGATAAGATACAACTTCAATTTATGATCAAAACACCAAATAAAATGGGTATAGAAAGAAAGTACCTCAACATAATAAAGGCCACATATGACAAACATTCAGCTAATATTATGCTGAATAGGGGAAAAGTCGAAGTCTATTCCCCTGAAATCAGGAAAAAGATGCCCCCTGTAACCACTGTTATTCAACACACTACTGGAAGTTCTAGCCACAGCAATCAGGCAAGAGACAGGAATAAATGGAATAAATTTGGATTGGGAGAGAAGAAGTCAAACTATCACTATTCGCGGGTGAACACAATGCAGTGTATGGACGATGCCCTGTAAAATTGTACACCTGGAACCTATATAATTTTTGCTAACCAATGTCACACCAATAAGTTTAACAATTAAAAAAAAACCAATTGAGCAGATTATTTGTATTAGTTTCTGAACTTTAATTTCAAGATAAGCCTGTATTACCTTAATAAATAAGCAGTCTTAAAAACACTATCAATACTCTAAAATCAGTGCACTTGATAATAAGAGTTTGCCCTGCTAGGCCTTTCCCATCATGTTCTCTCATCTAGTTGAGGTAAATGTGTGGCTGAACAGATGGGATATTATTAAGCTTGAGTCTTACAGTGCTACTGGAATCTTCATCATGTAGGCAGTGTTATATGTGTCACAAGGTGAGTCATGAAGCTGGATGAGGCAGATGGCATGTGTCTCTCAGTATGGCTGGATTAGACAGCATCTTATGCATGCATACGGAAGAGCAGGCAGTCAGTGCAGGTCTGTGGGAGGAAATCAACTACCTGGAAAATTTCCACTGGGATTCTTCTCTCAGAGCATAAAACTGGATGGTTGATCACCAATATTTCTTTCTCCATTTTAGTGAGTATCTCCAGAGGTTTACAATCCCAGAACATGCTTTGCAAGGTAGCTTCTCCAAAAACACATTTCTCTAAAGAAGGAAGTTGTTGCTCTTTTTGACTGGTTCAGGTGTAACTGTTTCAGGTGTGACTTCACTGTGACTTTCTAAATTTCTACTGAATTCTGCTTTGTTATCCTCTGTATAGGAAAGAGCAAGCCTTCGTGATTATGGAATTGAGATATAACTCCCACAAAAGTGCTGTCTATCATTGAACATTTATGGAATATACTGAGATATAATGCCACTTTAAATTTGGTCACCTCTGAAGATGGGAATAGGGGAGTAGTTGTTATTCTAAGGAGGTAATTTTAATAACATTTCTGCCATATGCATATAATTAATGAATTATTATATAATCCAAGTACGTTATAGGATCCAGTTATTTTCATGAAATTCAAATGGTGTACCTAGAAGTTAAGTTTCTTTTTTTATACAATGTTAAGAAAGATTAATGTATTTTATTTCATGATATCAAAATATAATCACTTTTGCTAGAGGAAAATGTAACTATTATATGAGAGCCATAAATATCTCTATTATTTATATTGCATGGCTGGATACTTTTCAAATAGCCCACATATAATCATTTATAACCATAACAGCAATAAGCTATCTAAAAGGGTGAGGAAGAAATCAACATTAGTTGAACACTTACTTTCTATTTTTGTTTTTACAACTCTAAAAAATTTTTCAATTACATTTGACATACAATATTAGTTTCAGGTGTACAACATAGTGATGCATCATTTATATAACTTACAAAGTCATCACCTTGATAAATCTGGTACCCATCCGAAACCACATCTTTATTACAATATGAGTATTATTGACTGTATGTCCCATGCAGTACTTTACATCCCTATGATGATTAATTTGTACTTCTTAATCTTTTCCTCTTTTTTACCCACATAGATACAGATGTTCTTTGTATCTATGAGTCTGTTTCTGTTTTGTTTGTTGTTTGTTTCATTCTTTAGATTTCACAAATAAGTGAAATCATGTGACATTTGTCTTTGACTCACTATACTCAGCGTGATACCCTGTAGGTCCAACCAGATTGTTACAGATGGGACAGATTTCATTCTTTTTATGGCTGAGTAATATGCCAACATATTCTTTTTAAAATTCAATATTCTTTTTAAATTCAATATTCTTTTTAAATTCAATATTATTTTATTTTAATTATATGTGTACAGCATAGTGGTTAGACATTTATATAATTTAAGAAGTGATCTGATTAGTCTAATACCCACCTGGCACTATGCATAGTTGCTACCATATTATTGAGTATATTCCCTATGCCTTACTTTACATTCCCATGACTGTTTTGTAACTACCAATTTGAATTTTTTTGAAGGAAATTGGATTGTTTATTTATTTTTTGTTAATATAAAAATATTTTTTATTGTTAGACTTATTGGGGTGACATCAGTTAGCAAGAATTGAATGGGGGGGAGGGGGTGGGAGAGGAGGGAGGGGAAGCTAAATATAAGGTGATGGAAAGAGAAGTCACATTAGGTGGTGAACTTATTATACAACAAGTTGACAATGCACTGTAGAATTGTATGCCTGAAACCTATGTAATCCTTGCTAACCGATGTCACCCCAATAAGTCTAACAATAAAAATGAATTAAAAAAAAAGAATTGAATAGGTTCCGGGTATAAAATTCTACATGTGCATTGTCTATTTGTTGCATTTTATGTTCACCACCCTGTGTGAGTTCTCTTTCCATCACCATATATTTGGCTTCCCCTCCCTCCTGTCCCACCCCTCCCTCTTCCCTCCAAATAACCATTAAAATATTGATTGTGTCCATACTTTTGTTTGTTTTTTTCTTTGTTGCTTTCAGTTTTATATTCTACATACGAATGAAGTCATATCCTTCTTGGTTTTTTCTGTCTGGCTTATTTTGCTTAATCTCTGGGTCCAACCATTTCATTGCAAATGGCAATATTTCATCTTTTCTTATAGCTGAGTAATATTCCATTGTGTATATGTACCAGAGCATCTCTATGCAGTCATCTATCAAAGGGCACTTTGGTTGTTTCCATGTCTTGGCCACCGTGAACAGCACTGCAATGAACATTGGGGTACATAAGTCTTTGCACACTAAGGTTTTTGAGGTGTTGGGGAAAATACCCAGAAGGGGGATTGTTGGGTCATATGGTAACTCCACTCCCAATTTTCTGAGGAACCTCCACACCGTCTTCCACAGTGGTTGTACCAGTTTGCACTCCCACCAGCAGTGTACCAGAGTTCCTTTTACTCCACATCCTCTCCACACTTGTTATTCCTTGTCTTGTTGATAATAGCCATTCTAACAGGTGTGAGGTGGTATCTTATTGTGGTTTTGATTTGCATTTCCCTGATAGCTAATGAAGTTGAACATTTTTTCTCATGTCTGTTGGCCATTTGTATTTCTTCATGGGAAAATGTCTGTTAGGTCCTCTGCCCACTTTTTAATTGGATTGTTTGTTTTTTGTTCCTGATTCAAACTTGTTCACATATTTTAGATATTAGACCCTTATCAGATGCATTGTTTGCAAATATTTTTCTCTCATTCAGTTTGCTGTCTTTTTGTTTTGTTGATCATTTCTTTTGCTGTGCAGAAGCTTTTTAGTTTGATATAGGCCCCTCAGTTTAGTAGCAATGTTTTCTTCTATACAGTTTATTGTTTCGGGTCTTATATGAAGGTCTTTATTCCATTTAGACTTAATTTTAGTATATGGTGAGAGTTCACAGCTCAGATTCATTCTTTTGCATATGTTTTTCCAGTTTCCCCAGTATCATCTACTGAAGAGGCTGCTTTTTCCCCATTGCATGTTTTTTGCTCCTTTATCAAAAATTATTTGTCCCTAAATTTGTGGATTTATTTCTGGATTTTTAATTCTGTTCCATTGGTCTGTGTGTCTTTTTCTGCCAATACCAAGTTGTTTTGATTATTAATGCTTTGTAATATAAGTTAGAATTGGGGACTATGATACCGCCAGACTTGTTCTTTTTTTGTAGTATTGCTTTGATAATTCAAGGCCTTTTGTGATTCCATACAAATATGATAATTTTTAATCTCTTTCATGAAAGTATGATTGTGGAATTTTTATGGGAATTGCATTAAATCTATAGATTGCTTTGGGTAATATGGCATTTTAATAATGTTAAGTCTTCCTATCCATGAACACAGAATATTTCTATTTCTTTGTGTCCTCTTCAATTTCTTTTAAAAGTGTCTTATAGTTTTCCATGTCTATCACATTTCTTTGTTAATTCCCATGTATTTTGTTCTTTTTGTTGTGATAGCAAAAGAGATTGACTCTCTCATTTTTTTTCTGAAGATTCATTGTTTGTATATAGAAATGCTGTTGGTTTTTGTATGTTAAATTTGTATCCTGCAACTTTACTGCATTTGTTTATTGTTTCTAATAGTTTCCTGGTGGAGTCTCTGAAATTTTCTACATAAAGGATCATGTCATCTGCAAATAGTGACAATTTGACCTCTTCTCTCCCAATCTGGATGCCTCTTATTACCGCTTTTGCTGTGTAATAAGATATGTTGTGTTTTCATTGTTATTAGTTTCTATATATTTTTTAATCTCTTCTTTTGTTTGTTCTTTGATCCAGTAATTTTTTATTAAAATGTTTAATCTCCATGTATATGTGATTTTTTTTTTCTGCTTTCTTTTTATAGGTGATCTCCAATTTGAAAGCTTTGTGGTCTGAAAATATACTTGGTATGATTTCAATCTTCTTGAATTTGCTGAGGCTACTTTTGTGTCCCAGCATGTGGTCTATCCTTGAGAATTTTCCATGTGCACTAGAAAAGAAGGTACAGTCTCTTTTTGCTGGATGAAGTGTCCTGTAAATGTCAAGTATGTCCAATTGCTGTAATGTGTCATTTACAGCTGATTATTTTCTTTGGATTATCTATCCATGGCTGTTAAGGGGGTATTTAAGTCTCCTGCAATTATTGTGCTTTTGTCAGTTTCTCCTTTCAGATCTGTTAGTAGTTGTTTTGTATATTTTGGTGCTTCCTAATTGAGAGCATATATATTAATTTGTGTCAAGTCTTGTTGTTGCACTGTGGCTTTTATCACTGTAATGTCCATCTTTGTGTCATATTATCTTTTTTAACCTACACTTTGTTTCATTAGATATCAGTATGGCAACTCCTGCTTTTCTCTGGTTACCATTTGCTTGGAGTATTGTTTCCTGTTCTTTCACTCTGAGTCTGTGCTTGTCCTTATGGCTGAAGTGGGTCTCTTGAAGACAGCATATGGATGGGTTTTGTTTTTTAATCCAGTCTGCTACTCTGTGTCTTTTTATTGGTGAGTTCAGTCCATTAACATTTAGAATAATGATTGATACATGAGGATTTCCTATGGCCATTACTCTCTTTTTTCTTATTTTTTATTTTTATTATTATTTTGTTGTTGTTGTTGTTGCCCAACTCTATTCCATTTATTCTGATGTTTTATTTCAGGTCAAAGAACCTCCTTCAGTATTTCTCGAAGTCCCAATCTCAGGCTGGTGAATTCCCTCAGCTTGTATGTGTCTCAGAATATCTTTATTCCCCCTTCATATCTGAAGGGTAATTTTGCTGGATAATTTATTCTTGGCTGGAAGTTTTTCTCTTTTAATATTTTGAATATTTGATTCTACTTCCTTCTGGCTTGTAGAGGTTCTGCTGAGAAGCCTGATGCCATCCTTATGGGTTTACCTCTAAAGGTTATAGTTCTTTTTTTTCTGACTGCCTTGAGAATTGTCTCTTTGTCTTTGGTTCTTGACATCTTCAGTATGGGTGTCTTGAAGAAGATCTGCTAGGGTTCAGGTATCTAGGGGACCCATTTTCTTCTTGAATTGGCGGTTCCAGATCTTTCGATAGATTTGGAAATTTCTTGTCTACTATTTCTTTGAATATGCTCATTGAAGAGTGCTCTGTTCTTTCTTGTCATCTTATTTTCCTGATATTGGTTTTTTTCAGGGAGTCAGATAATTCTTGCAGAGTTCTTTCAATCCTTTTGGTTCTGTATTCCGTATCTTCTGCTTTCTGAGATGTTTCCATGTTCTGATCTTCAACATCACTAATTCTTTCCTCCATCTGGTTGACCTTGTTTCCTATGGCAGTTATTTTATTTCTCACTTCTTTTATTGTATTATTTATTTCTTGAATTTCCATCTCATTCTTCCTTATAGTTTGAATTTCTTTGTTTAAATGTTCCTTTTATCCATGGATTTTCTTTCTGAGATTATTAATCTTAGCTATGGTGTTCTGTTAGTATGTTTTCATTTCTCTGAGAGCCTTTAGAATGGCTACCATATATTCTCTGTCACTTAGTTTATAAATTTCTAAATGTATAAGATCCTTTTCCGGAGCATTTTCATCTTCTTTCTGAGCAGCTTTAAATCCTAAGATACTCTTATTTTCTGTTGTGTTTTTCTTGGGCATGAGGGCTTTATTTCCATCACAGCCCAGGAGATCTCTTTCTTTCTATCTCTGATTTGTATTTTTGTGGTGTCTTCTTGTAGAGCAGACACTAGGTGGTGCTGGGAGGCAAGTTTTGGGAGAGAGGGGAGGTATTTAAGCTGTATCTCTGGTCTCCACAAGTGTTTGGGGTCAGGGCACAGTGGTCTGTGGTCTCTCTGCTTATTGCAGTTCATTGAGAAAGCTGCAGGAGAAGGGAGAGGCCAAAAAAAAAAAATGGAAGCTTAGGCTGCTCCACGTCCTTGTTTTCGTTGGGGATGCCGAGTGAGACGGGGGACACCAATGGAATGCAGGCTGAAGCCATTCACATTGAGTGGGGCAAATCCCCCTTTCTCCCTTCTCTAGTGTTTTACCCTGAGCCATGTTTCAGTAATTCATTTCCAAGGAAACTGCTTCAGGCTGCTTTTGCAAGCACAAATGCTATGAGCTGTGGTCGTGTATTTAAGGCCCTATTCCCACCTAGGGAAGTTCAGATGCCTTGCTTAGCTTTCTTGCTACTCAGAGTTTCAGAGCTTGGCTCTCAGACTGTGTCTCTAATATGCTGCTTTTAGGTCCAGATCCCTCACAGTCTCCCAGTGTTCCCGCCACTCTGGTCTCTACTCTTGTTGCCACTTCGCCTCTCCCCTCCCCTATATTGTGCTGTTCCCTGATTTCTTTCTAGTTCTTTCAGTTAGCTGTGGTGGGGTCAGGTCATGATCTGTCTTTGCTCCCTGCCTTCTCTTCTGCTCACCCCACTTTCTCTAACCTTCAGGTGTTTTCTTGTAATGTATTTCTCAGGGTTTCCTGTGTTGGATCATGGCTGGCTGTTTAATTGTATTTTCCAGCAGAGGTTTTAGGGACCTCCTCTCTGGTTGCCATCTTGCCAAACTCCAATTTGTATTTCTTAACCCCTTCACCTTTTTATCCTGCCTCCAAACCTCTCCTAACTATCACCTCAACAAATCTAGTACCCACCTGACACCATGCATAGTTATTACAATATTATTGACTACATTTCTTATGCTATGCCCTACATCTCCTTAACTACTTTGTACAACAAATTTGTACTTCTTTACCCCTTTTGCTTTTTTCACCCACAACCCTGAACCCCTCCCATCTGGCAACCATCTAAATGTCTTCTGTATCTGAGTTTGTTCCTATTTTGTGTGTTCATTTTGTTCTTTAGATTCTACATATAAATGAAATAAAATTGTGTTTGTCTTTCTCTGTCTGACACTCCATTCGGCATAATGCCCTCCATGTCTTTTAATCCATTTAAATTGAAGGTAATTGTTGATAGATATGTAGCTATTGTCATTTTATAATATTATTCATAGTTTTGCTTATTTTCCCATCTTAAAGTAGTTCCTCTACCATTCCTTGTAATACTGGTTTGATGATGATGAACTCCTTTAATTTTTTCTTATCTGGGAAGCTCTTTATTTGTCCTTCAATTTAGAATGATAGCCTTGCTGTACAGAATAACCTTGGTTGTAGGTCCTTGCTTTTCATCATATTGAATATTTCTGCCCCTCCCTTCTGGCCTGCAAAGTTTCTGTTGAGAAATTAGATGACAGTCTTATAGGATCTCCCTTATAAGTTACTAGTTGCTTTTAGGATTGTCTTTGTCTTTAACATTTGCCATTTTAATTATAATGTGTCTAGATATGAGACTATTTAGATTTATCTTGTTTGGAATTCTCTGTGCTTCCTGAGTTTGTATGTCTGTTTTCTTTGCCAGGTTAGGAAAGTTTTCAGTCATTATTTCTTTAAATAGATTCTCAATTCCTTGCTTTCTCTCTTCTCCTTCTGGTACTCCTATGATGTGAATATTGCTATGCTTGATGTTGTTGTCCCAGAGGCCTCTTAAACTATCCTAATATTTTTGGATTCTTTTTTTCTTTTTGCTGTTCTGATTGGATGTTTTCTGCTATCTTGTTCTTGAAATCACTGATTTGATCCTCTGCTCAAAGTTCCTGAACTTAAATGTCAGGTTTCTTAAAATGTTCCCTAGGTTCCTGTTCAAAGAAGCCTCCAGAAGCCCATATCACCAAACTTTTAACTTCTTATTTTTCAAAATTAAACAGAACCTTTGATGAGGTGAAAACATTAAAAATGCAGATTTCCAAACCCTCCACAAATCTTCTGAATCAGAATCTCTATAATTAGGACCCAGAGTATAGCCATGGTTTTTAATTTGAATAACAGATTTTTAAAAATATAATTCTCACACAATAAAGTTTACTTGTTTAAAGTATACAATTGAATAATTTCCAGTATATTCACGAAATTGTACAATCATTAGTAAGTAATTTTAGAATACTTTTATCACCCTCAAAAGAAACTCTGAACCCATTAGCAGTCAGGCCCCATCCCTACTTGCTCCCAGTTCCTGGAAACTACTAATCTACTCTCTATTTCTATGGATGTACCTATATTGGATATTTCATATAAATGAAATGAGACAATATGTGGCCTTTTGTGACTGACTTCTTTTACTTAGCATAATGCTTTCAAGGTTGATCCATGTTGTAGCATAAATCAGTGCTTCATTTCTATTTATTGTTTAATAGTAGTCTATTATATATAGCATACTCTATTAATCCAGTTATCAGCTGATGAATATTTGGTTTTCTTCCACTTTTGGCTATTGTGAATAATGTTGTTATGAACATTCATGTTTTGTGTAGACATATGTTTTCAATTCTCTTGGGTATTGTTATGGGCTGATTTGTGTCCCACCTGCCACCCAAATTCATACATTGAAGACTTAACACCCCAATACTATAGAATGTGACTGTATGTGTAAGTCAGTCTTTTAAAGATGTGATTAAGTTAAAATATGTTCATTAGGGTGGTCCTAATCCAATCTGACTAGTGTCCTTAAAAGAAGAGATTAGAACACACAGAGACACACCAGGGGTGTATGTGCACAGAAAGACAACCATGTAAAGAGGCAGCAAGAGGGTGGCCATCTGCAAGCCAAGGTACAATATTTCAGGAGAAACCATCCCTGCTGACTTCTTGATCTTGGACTTCTAGATTCTAGGACTGTGAGAAAATAAATTTCTGTTCTTATACCATCCAGTCTGTGATATTTTGTTATGGCAGCTCTTACAGACTAATACAGGTATAGTTAGAAATGGAATTGCTTGGTCATATAGTAACTCTATATTTAACATTTTGAGGAACCACCATACTGTTCTCTAAAGTGTCTGCACCATTTTACAATCCAATTTCTCTATACTCTTGTCAACACTTGTCATTGTCTGGTTTTTTATTTTATTTTATTTTTGTTATCTAAAAGGTATGAAATGGTATCTCATCATGATTTTAGTTTGTATTTTCTCAATGACTCAGGCAAGATGTTAAGCATTTTTTCATGTATACTGCATTTTAAAAGCAGGATTTATAACTAATTTTTATTTAAACTAAAGTTTAAGAAAGATTTTAGATGTATTTGAATTCAAAGTTTTTACCTAATATAAACCCCTGGTCTGGGACCTTAATTATTTCACATTAAACTATCCATGAAATGCTGAGAGGAGAAATCAAATTCTGGTTTTTCTCCATGAGCTTTCTGGTCATTATTAATAGCAGCAATGCTAAACCCTTAAAGGTGCGATATAATTAGTTTTTAGAAATTTTCAGATATGATTTTCAAAGCGACAACAAATTTTGGCATTTGCTACACATTTATATTATCATAATTGTTTTTATTTCTCATTTCTCTTCTTTGGCATGAGAGCAGGTTGTACAAGGAAGTTGTTAATATTTGCATTTTAGAACTCAGATCAAAAAAGCTGAGGAAGTTCCATAAAATCATGGAAGGGAACGAGTTTGGCAGCTTTCAGCAAAATGTGATCTCTTTGTTTGACACATTCTAGCAATTACTTACAGTTTCTCTGTAAGGTAATTTTTCTGTTGCCTTACAATAATTTAGTTTTTACTTCTATTTTGCAGCAATGAAAATAAAATAAAACAAAAACCTCACTCATGTGGGAGTGGTTAGATTTCCATTTTCCATCCTCCTTTTCCATTTGTGGGGAGTGTTCCATTCCACCTCTAAAGAAGCTGCAAGGCGTCTTAAGCCTTACTCTCCACCCTCTGGCAACCAGGATAAACTAAGTCCCAAGAAACCATGCTCTTCTACCTCCCCAGGAGCTAACTCAAGATTTCTGCACATGTTAGATTTGAGGAGCTTAGTGGACACCCAAGAGAGGATATCTAATTGGCAGTTGGACACATGTATTTTGCAAAGTTGGACATGAATACAACCTGTTAAGTGGCTCAATATTTCTAATTCAGTAGCAAAGTATTTGTAAGCATAATGTCAAAAATATGAAATAATACAGAAGTAACCTTATTGATAATTTGTACATGATGTCCTGATTATATCTATGGAAAGTGGCAACATAAATCCAAATTACAGGATTGTCATAACGGTTTGGTTATATGGAAAGACTTTGTTAGCATTTCATTGGTCACCACTGATGAACTACTTTTATTAGATTTATAGTTAACAGTGATTAAGTGCCACGATGTGCTAGCAGCAGAATAAAATAAGGGCTCAGAAACTTTTTTTCCCCAGTGATCTTATAATCTTGCTTTCTGCATGTGAATTTTCTTCTTTATTTCTTTAGTATGGACTGCAAAACAGTTTGCATTATTATTGCTAATAAATTCTGCCTAGATGAGATTAGTTTTATAGATGTAGGATCAATAATACTTCAACATATTTGCAGCTATGTGCTGCCCAATATTGCTCATTAATGGCTTTAAAAGAACCAATGCATTTTGCTAGAAGCAAAGATAATGAGCCATTGATTAGCCCTGCACAGCACAATTTACGGCCTATTTTATTTTTAATGCAACATTAAATTAATTTGTAAAAGATCAGAAGCATTGCTTTATTTCCAAGCTGTGATTAAACAGTTATTGAACTTTTCATAGAGAACATTAATCAATTCTCATCTTTCCTGATCTCACAGAGTGCTTTGGAAATAAAGATGAATAGCTTGTGATCACCTGTACTGCTTGGGAGGCAGCAAACCCAGAGGAGAAAGCATCCTTTATGGGCTCAGCTCTATGAGATGGAATGGGTTAGGAAGGTCCTAGCTCATGATATTTTTTCCCCAAGGTCAGATTGTGGATATATTCTAAATCAATGAGTAGGGATAGAAGTTTTATTGGAGTTTTATGTAAAAGCACCTTATAGAGTACCAAAGATACTAGCAGGATATACATGTTTATATGTTTTTGCTTTGGATGGGTGGGTAATTTAACTATTCTCAACCAGCCCTATACTTTTGAGTAGCTTTTTAAATAAACCTTGAAGATCACTTTTAAAACACTAAAAAATTTACAGAATTTCCCCCTTCTTTATCTGTTTTGACAATATTCTATTATTCATCACAGCTGGCTAAATTAGATATGAATGGTACATAAGAAATAAGTTGACCAGATGTCCCATTTGAAATGGGACAGAAAAACAATGGTACTGTCCCATTTCAAATAGCACATATGATCAGCCTAGTCTCAACTGGGCTAAATTTAAGGTGTCAGTAAGCTGACCATACATACAGTTGGAAATGGGATAGTACAGTTGTTTTTTGTTCCATTTAAAACAGGACATCTGGGTTAGCCGAATAAGGAATAATATCACTGTGGCAAAGTGCCCAGCTAACCATTAATAAAATAATCTTCAAATTCATTGATTTAGAAGAAAAGGACTGATTTATGTTCTTGATAAAGTAATCCATAGTAAAACATTTGGGAGAAATCATAGAAAAATGAGATGAACAGAGTGAAAGAAGGTGCTATATAGATTCAGATGCCTTGATCTTTGATAAAATGGTAAAATAACCCTGATAGGAAAGATAAAAGTGTTCTGTCTGGAAACTAGCAGGATATAGAGTTACCTTAATTACAGTAAGAGGGACAGATTTGAAGTTATTAAGAACTGCAAGCAGACTTCCCTATTAAGCAAAAGGCAAGTTCTGGAATGGTTAGGGAAAAAAACAAACTTTGTAGGGTTAGAAGGCCCAAACAGAACCCAGCATCCAAAGGATAGAGTGAAATAGGCAAACAGCTGCATTAGGGGCTCAGAAAGAGGCAACAGAGGGTCCAAATAGTTGGTCAAAGTCCAGGAATTGAGAATCTAGGGAAAAGTCACTTTCTGAAGTCCAACAGGACAGCTAGGGAGAAATGATGGGCTTAGGATTCCAATCCATAGCCATCAAAACTAAGTTTAAAGTTAGAATGAACTTGCTGTTGACATTTACCCAACATCAGTTATTTACTACATGTGGTTCAGAAGGACTAAATTATGTAATAGAAACACAGAGGGAACTTTAGGGACCTAGAGGGAGCTATGGACAGAAAAATGCCTTCAAATTGTGCTGACAGGGAGCACTGATGAGAGTTTACCAAGACTGGCCCTGTAATGGCCATCGTCTAGAGATGTGGCTTGATTATTGATGGAAGGCTCTTCTGCTCCAAAATGGCTGGCTGTCTCATTTGGCATTTTCAAACCTGGTTTCTTTTCTCTCTCTCTCCCTCTCTTTCTCTCCCTCCCTCTCTCTCTCCCTCCCTAATGTCCCTAAGGCGTTATTTACTGCTTAGATGATTACCTGTAAAATACAGATATTTTGCTTGGATAAAAGGTCTTAGTAGTTTGATGTTGACATGTTTCAGTTTATTAGAGACCCAGACACAGAAAGAGCAGAACACAGAACATTTGCTTTAGGTATAATAGGAGAAAGAGAAAGACCATAATCAGAAACTGAGGTTGATATCTGCAGATTTCAGGCTTGGGCTAAGGACAGTGTTGATGTTGGATAGCTGGGGGATTGTGTAGGCTGTTGGGGAGTGGGAAAAATTTAAATAAGGGAAATCAGGGATCTAGTGAAAAGCAGCTACCTCAAAACGTTGCCCAAGATCTGCTTTGTATAACAATGAAAGGAAGGTTCATTCATGAAGAAAAGTTAGGATGTGTGTGTGTGTGTGTGTGAGAGAGAGAGAGAGAGAGAGAGAGAGAGAGAGAGAGAGAGAGAGAGAGAAAGAGAGAGAGAGAGAGAGAGAGAGAGCGAGAGAGAGAGAGTGGTGGTATGGTACATGACAAATACATGAATGATTAAATTAGACTGAAATCTATAATTGAGAGGGCATAATGAACAGTGAGATGTGCTAAAGGGGAGAATACGGACTGTTCAAGGCAGGGTGGGTGTTGTGAGTAATATACCTACAGCCTTCCCTGTAAAAGAAAGACATAATTAGACATAAAAAGGAGGTGAGAGACACTTAAAGGGATTCGTACATTAAAAGGATATAATGAGGTGTTCATTAAAGTGTTGTGACGAATGACCTAAGGAGAAATTGATAGAAGATTGAGGAGGTATTTAGTAGCTAAGGATTCAGGATACAGACTTACAAATTTATTAAAAGATTAGTAGCCGCAGAGGGCTTGCATGAAACCATTGATCTTGTTCAGCATTGAACCCACATCGTCGCTGTTGTCTTTTCTACACCAACTAGAAATGTACACTATTTGAGGACCACTGATTATGGAATACTCATATATACTTGTGTATATAAACAGATCAGAGGGTGATTGGCAACTTTAGAAAGTGATTCATTTCAGCATTAATCATGCATTCCTAGGAGACTCATCTCAGCACTGGCAAGATAGGAGGGGAAAACTGATCAAAGCTTTACCAAGGCAGGAAGCCCATCTCAAGCATATTAATGACATTGTTTTCGTGTTATTTTATACCATCTCATTGTGTACAGTAGGGAATTACTGTTTTTAATTTATAGCTGAGAACCTAAAGTGGGAAGACGTCCAAAGTCATTTAGAACCCTATGGCCTGATTTCTAGCCCAGGTCTCTTCCTAGCTGGCTCTCTAGTCTTTGTCCTTCCACCAATATTACCAGATGCCACCTCTCAGAGATAGTCCACCAAGTGTGGGACTCACATGACGACTGAAAGGTGACGTAGCTTCGGACTCACACAGATCTGGGTTCAAACATTAGCTTCAAATAATGAAATGTGAGTCTGTTTAATTGTTTTTAAAATGGAGTTAGTGTCCACTTCATTATTTTTACTTCTAAGGACTGAGTGAGATGATGAATACGTTGCCTGGGATAGTACCTGACACATAGTAGGTGTTCAGTAAGTGTTACATGCCTGCTCCACAAAGGCCTCAGTTGTCCCCTTTGCCCATGAACACACTGTAGAGGGAAGGCTAGTCACTGCAACTGTACGTCCTTCCTAAAGAGATAGTTCATTTCTTTTTAATATGTGCCAATCATCTAAGCATTTTTGTAGGCTATAAAGGATTCACAAAATTCTTAATTTTGATATATTTCTAGCGATCATTTTGAATCAGAGATTATTATTTGAACTACTACAGAGCTTTGCATAGGAATTTTACTTATTTGTCTTGTACCTTCACTGAAATAAACTTGGTATTAGACTTTGCTTACGTTAGCTGAATTAATTCTGCTTTAATTCTAGTTCATCTCTGCAGTGGAAAATGACAGGCATTATTGAGTTCTGTTACACATTTAATAAGGAATGTACACTTCTCATCCTTGCGGGAGCAATTTAATACACTGCAGAGCCTGTCAAAATTCAATTCAAGGTTGAATGACTAATGCATAAAAGTCAATTTCGTATCCTATCAGAGATAAAGGCAGTTATTTTTTTTATCAAGTAGATGGGGATGCTATTTGGATCTCTGGTGGAAAAGGTTTGAAACTTTAGGCTTTGCAGTTAGAGGAGATATGAGTGTATCTGTGAGTGGAAAACTCGGGTGTTGGAGAAGTAGTCTCAGTAAAGAAGTAAATCAATACAGAGAGAGTTTGACTTGGTCATTTTGTCCTTCGTGCTGGTATAGTTTCCAAGCCTTTGAATGAAGGAAAAAAGTTGGTGCAAAGCCAAGAGTGGGAGGAAGAAGGGAGGTTTTTGAAGGCTCTTAGCCTTCTATCAATGCAGCTCTAATCCCACTTTAGATGTGTGCATGTGTGTGTGTGTGTGTTTGTGTGTGTGTGTGTGCGCGTGTGTGTGCGCGCGCATGCATGCATGTAGGTGTGAGAACATAAGTGTGTGTGCAAATGCACAAGCATGGGCAATATCCATTCAACAACTAGTGAGTGCCTTTGAGACATTGTTTTGGTGCTGAGGGCATAGGAGTGAAGAAAACATACAAAAATCATTGCTCTATGGGAGTTTATGTTTTAGTGGAGGGAGAGACAGTAAATAATAATAATTTAAAAAGGTACATCATATTGAATTTCAAATGTGTTATAAAGAAAATGAAAATAGACAAAGGAAAAGGAACATCGTGGGAGGTACAGTTTCATTAAATAGAGTGAGCAGGGAAAGCCGAAGTGAGTTATTTTGGGGAAGAGCATTTTAATCAGAGGGAATAGCAATTACAGAGTCCCCAAGGCTGGATGTGCTGGGAGAGACCACGAAGGTCAGTGTGGTTAGAGCAGAGTGAGTGACGAGGAGTAGCAGGAAATGAGGTCAGAGAAATGAGAGAGGTCTAGATCTTGTAAGACCTTGGAGATGACTCTAAGGACCTTGTCTTCTTCTCTGAGTAAGATGGGAACTATTGGGGGGTTTCAAGCAAGTGTGACGTGATCTGACTGTTTTATCACTCTGACTGCTGCCTTGAGAATGGACTGTAAAGGAGAAAATTGGAAAGCAGGGAGACCAATTTGGAGGCAATGGTAGGACAGCAGAGTGGCATTTGTTGATAATGGCAATGTTGAGGTGTGGCCATGGGAGGTAGTGGCAGAAGTAAGTGAAGGAGAAGACAACTGAAGGAGAGGAGGCCAGGTTATTAGAGGGATCTTCTGTGTGTCTGAGGCTTAAAGTTACCTACTTAGGAACTGGCTGTATAAGACCCAAGGCTCTACTCTTGCTAAAATCTGATGCCTACTGTCATTGTACCTATAGGAACCATTGAGAGCACTCACTGGGAAAGACTCAAGCAAGCTGAATGGCATTTTTCCGTTGTTGACTTGTGCCTGCAATTATTCTCAGTAGCTGTTTATCCAGATAATACCTAAACCAAGAATGAATACAATGTCTATGTATTTATTAGATATTGCCATATCCCACCAATCTTCTCTATCTCCTCTCTTAAACATTCCACTCATTACATGCATTTCTAATTCTCTTGGCATTGTGTTTTTATTTTATTTCTTTTGGTTGGAAGTTCTTTGTTTTAGTAGAGAAAACAATCCTTAAGTGGGCACATTTTGATGTTATTTATCCAGACAATCATGTGTCTTTTAAAATTTTCATATTACACAAAATGTTCTTATATGATAAATACAAGTCAGCATTTCTTTTATCAGTCAGTACATCAAAGCATTTAAGTAATTTTTTGTGTATGGACAGCACTATGTAGAATCTCAGGGTACAGGTACAAGGGACTAGAAGATAAAAATTTTTTAGTTTATAAAACTTACAGAATATTCTGGTATATACAGAGAAATCAACAAAACAATAATTTTCAAAGCAGCCTACCAGCAATCATCCAGCCAACTTTGTAATAAAGGTGTGAACAGAATTATCCAGGCTTAATCATGGAAGGCATAGAAAGATGGGCATTGATTGAGCCAGGTTTTGTAATAGGTGAGATTCTAAAATCATTCTGAAAGTAAGAAGAAAGAGGAAATACCAGAGGGAGGGAAGAAAATGAGGCTCATGGAGGAGATGGCAAAGTCAGCATGTTTGGAATGGAAGGTGAAAGGAAGAGACTTAGAAATTTAAGTGGTGAGTCTACACCCAATATTGTTTGAGGATTTGATATGTGGAGCAAAGGACTCTGGATCAATAGGGTGATATGGTGAAAAATGCTGTTGTAGCAGGCTGGGTGTGGACTGAGCAGACATGATGTAGCATGGTGTTTGAAGAATAAGAAAGATATAAAATGCAGTATGACCCTGAGGATGAAACTTAGAGGCCTTGGTGTGGAACTGGATGAGGCAGGGCAGAGTGTGGTAGCATAAAGGGAGTTTTGGAGCACCTGGTGAGTGAAGAAAACTGGGATTAGGGGAAGACGAGGTTCAAAAGGCAGACTAAGACCAAAAAGTGTGCCCTCACCATTGACTCCTCTCTTTCTGTTATACCTTATATCCAACCATTTACAAGTCATATGGAAGCTATGATCACAAATCATTTAGAAACTAACCCTTTCTCATCACCTCTACCAGCTGACCCAAGCCAGACTCTTGGCTGGTTTGTGTCAATAAACTGCTTCCCTGTTTTCTCCACTGCCTGCCCTATGTTATACTCACTGCTCAGTACAGGTTTTCTCAACTTGAACATTATTAACATTTTGGGACCGATAATTCTTTGTTGAAGGATACTTAACTGTAACCCTGGCCTTTACTCATTACATGCCAGTTGCACACCATCCTATTTCAAGTTGTGAAATAAAAAATGTCCCTAGACATTGCCAAATGTCCCCTGACTGATGGCAGTAGGAGAATAACCCTCAGTTGAGAAACACTGAGCTAGAACGATTCCTTAAAATCTGTCATGTCAAGTTGCTTCATGGCTCAAACCATTCAATATCTTTAATCCAACCTGAACTATGCTCAAATTTTTAATTTTATCTATCATTCCATTAGAATGTAAGTTCCACGAGGCAGTTTTCATTGGTTTTTGTCATTTCTAGTACCTAGAACACTATATGAACAGCAAACACCTGCTAAATGGATGGCTGGATGGATGGCTGGATGGAGGGATGGATGGATGGATGGATGGATGGATGGCAACAGCAGACTAACATGAAGAAGTAAATTAAGCTGTACACCTGGTCTACAATGGAACCCACCACAAACGTTCAGACTCTTGAGCCTTACAATGCCCTGCTTTTGCCTTGCGCTGTAGAGCACACTTTTTCTGTTGTAGGTGTCAGGCAGTTCCAGCCAGCCAACACCCATGCTGGGGCACTTGCCAAGCACAACTAATGCTGTTTAGAAATGAAAGAGCCTCTAATGGAGATATCAGCCAATTTTTTAAAACAAACCATTGGTTTGATGGCAGAAGCTGCATATGTGATGAATATACTAATTTATAGATCATTATTGGATATTAGTTAATTGCCAGATAGCTCCACATCTCAGGAAACACTGGGGAAGCCTTTACAACTAGAGAGATTAGATATGTCAGCTCTTGATAATTGCAGGCTTATATATCAGAATAAATGAGTGAGTGGTGCTGCAACTTCCTAGTGTTCTGTTACTACTTGCAGAATTATTTCTGAATTTATTTATTTTTTTTCCTTTGTTAAATTTTTTGGGGTGACATTGGTTAGTAAAACTTACATAGGTCCCAGTACATCATCTACATGTTACATTATGTTCACCACCCAGAGTCAGTTCTCTTTCCAGCCCCATATACTTGACTCCCCCGCCCTCCTTTCCCACCCCATCTTCCCTTACCCTCAGGTAACCACTAAACTACTGACTGTGTCTGTGAGTTTTTGTTTCTTTGTTGCTTTCAGTTTTATATTCCACGTGTGAGTGAAGTCCTATGGTTCTTGGTTTTTTTCTGTTTGGCTTATCTTGTTTAGCATCATGATCTCGAGGTCTATCCATGTTGTTGCAAATGGCAGTATTTCATCTTTTCTTACAGCTGAGTAATATT
Organism: Lyroderma lyra; assembly: GCA_004026885.1. Lineage (NCBI taxonomy): Eukaryota > Metazoa > Chordata > Mammalia > Chiroptera > Megadermatidae > Lyroderma > Lyroderma lyra. The sequence continues at coordinate 48,066 of PVJL010005653.1, read as the reverse complement.
CCATTGTGTATATGTACCACAGCTTCTTTATCCAGTCATCGGTCGCAGGGCACTTTGGTTGTTTCCATGTTTTGGCCACTGTAAACAGCGCTGCGATGAACATTGGGGTACATATGTCTGCGGACAAAGGTTTTCAAATTTGGAGGGTAGATCTCCAGAAGGGGGATTGCTGGGTCATACAGTAAATCCATTCCCAATTTTCTGAGGAACCTCCACACTGCCTTCCACAGTGGTTGTACCAGTTTGCACTCCCACCAGCAGTGTACCAGAGTTCCCTTTTCTCCACATCCTCTCCAGCACTTGTTATTCCTTGTCTTGTTGATAATAGCCATTCTCACAGGTGTGAGGTGATATCTCATTGTGGTTTTGATTTGCATTTCCCTGATAACTAATGAGGATGAGCATTTTTTCATATGTCTGCTGGGCATTTGTATTTCTTCCTGGGAGAAGTGTCTGTTTAGGTCCTTTGTCCAATTTTTATTTGGATTGTTTTGTTGTTGTTGAGTGGTACGAGTTCATTATATATTTTGGACATTAGCATTTTATCAGAGGAGTTGTTTGCAAATGTTTTGTCCCATTTGGTTGGTTGTGTCTTTGCTTTGTTGATGATTTCTTTTGCTGTGCAGAAACTTTTTAGTTTGATATAGTCCCATTCATTTATTTTTGCTTTTACTTCCCTTGCCTTTGAGGTCAGGTTCATAAAGTCTTCTCTGAACCCAAGGTCTATATGTTTATTACCGATGTTTTCCTTTATACAATTTTTTTGTTTCAGGTCTTATGTGGAGGCCTTTCATTCATTTTGAGTTAATTTTAGTATATGGTAACAGCAGTTCAGATTCATTCTTTTGCAGTTTTCTTAAGACCATTTACTGAAAAGGCTTTCTTTTCCTCACTATATATTTTTCACGCCTTTGTCAAAAATTACCTGTCCATATATTTATAGGGTTATTTCTGGGTTTTCCATTCTGTTCCATTGGTTCTGTTTTTCTGCCAGTACCATGCTGTTTTTATTATTGATATTTGTTGTTTGTAAAATGCTGCCAACACAAGCACAGGGTGGCAAGTTTGTGAACTTAATAGTCAGATGACACATCTGGTGGCCTTTCCAGAAAGAGAGTTCCAAAACTGCTTTGAAGGGTGGACTAGGTGCTGGCATCAGTATATAGCTTCCCAAGGGGAGTGCTTTGAAGGTGACTGTAGTGATATTCAGCAATGAGATATGTAGCATTTTTTTGAGGATGAGTTCATGAAATTGTCTGACCTCATATGTACTCCCTTGTACATATACACACATACATAAACCCATATGCTTTAAAATGTCACATACAGGATATTACTAGTTTACATCAGATTTCACTCAATACCATATTTAGAGGATTTTTACAGCAAAAACATATCTTTAATTATTGTTTAATGGTTGCATAATATTCTATTTGCATGTCTTCAATAATTAATTACTCAGATGCTACTGATTGTATCCCTTTTATATTTTGACTATTATTGTACAAATAACAAGGTGAATGTACCTGTAAATATACCATAAAATAATTTTGTGACAAAAATTTTGGGTCTGTAAGATAGATTCTTCATAGAGGAATTTGTAGGACAAGGAATATTTGTGTTTAAAAATATGAAGCTGCCATATTTATACTCTGAATAGAAGGTTATAACAGTGCCTATTTCCCTTCACTTTTGCTAATCTTTTATGCTTTAAAACTTTTTTATCTATGCCAATCTGAAGATTAAGAAAATTATATCTAATTATTAAGATTTGCATTTCTTTAATTCTGAGCATGGTTGAACTTTTTCCCATATACCAATTACTCTTGCATATGCATGCATGTGTGAGGGGAGGTTAACCTGTCATTCAAAAGCTTTGCCTTTTTAAAGAGTATGGTTGGCTTCACTTATATATATTTCTAGGTAGGACTTATTGTGATGTATTCTCTTTATCCATTCCTATGTGACTCTGTAATGAAAGGACTGTCTTATTTGTATAAACATTCCTGTTACTATCCCCTAGTTTTATAAATGGTCAGCTTTTTCTTATGTATAATTGTAAAAAATTGGTAAGGATTCAACTGATGTAGTAAGCACATGGGATAGCAAAGTTAATGGACAAAGCAGTAAAATATCAGATATAATGGTAAAAATTTAGATAGAAAAATTATAAAGGTGGTTAAAATAGGCAATTTGCAAGTCAATAATTATATTTGCATGGTTTCTGATGCTGCATGACATTTTCACTTTAGTTAGTGACATTTATAGTGAAATAATGAGTGACCATTATTCACTTGAACTCTGTTATTATTTTGGTTATTTTTATTCTACCACTGTTGATATTCTCTTTGTAAAGAGTTGCTAGCTCAAGTGTGATTTTAAAAAAATATATTTCAGGAAGCTCATTTTTTCCCTCTCTCTTAGAGTGGATATTTAATTTTATGAAGTCAACCGAAAAGTATAAAGTATATAAAGATAGAGAAATAGAAATCATGTATTAGAAGTTCTCTTAATTTTCTGGAGAAATGCTTTTAAAATATAGAGAGGTACAATCTTTAAATTGGATAAATTTAAGATTTAGGATACTTTTTCGGGTAAAATAATTCCCGCGATTAAATGTATTGTACATATCAGATAGTAAAGTCTACTTTTCAAGCAATGATAAACTTACTATTGCCTATGTCATTCAAATGGATATGTGTATTTTGTTTTTCTTTCTGTCTTAAAAGTAACTGAAAGACTCTTAGGCTCCATGGCCAATTGTTTTAAAAATCACAATTGCCCCCAATTTTGTTTGTGGTCTTAAAGTATAAATCTGTGAAGAATACATATGAATATAAAGCAGGTCTCTTTACAATCTATAGTTGTTAAAGAAATACCCTCAAACTTCAGAGAAAAATAACATAATATTAAATTGTTATCTCAGATATTGTAGAAGGAAGTAAACACAGCAGTTCTACCTCAGCTGCAGAGGATATGTTGCAAGACTCCCAGTAGATACTTGAAATTGCAAAAAGTACTGAATCACATATATGCATATATTATGATTTTTTCCTACACATACACACCTTTTCACGTGGAGGAAGCACTGGATGGCTTCTCTATGACATATCTGGATTGCCAGCATTACTATGCTTGGGTTTTGGGGCTGTTATTAAGTAAAATAAGTGTTACTTGAACATAAGTACTGTGATATCATGACAGTCCATCTGATAACTAAGCCAGCTACTAAGTGACTAGTGGGTGGGCAGTGTATACTGCATGGAGATGCTGGGTAAAGGTATGATGCACAACCAGGTAGAGAGGAATGAGATTTCATCACACTACTCAGGATGGAGTACACTTTAAAACTTATGAATTGTTTATTTCTGGAATATTCTATTTAATACTTTCAGATCACATTTGACCTCAGGTAACTGAAAGCACGGAAAACAAACCTGTGGTTAGAACCTTGGTATGTAAAAAGAAAATCATTTTCTCAGAAAATCACTTGGTATTATTAAAGAGAAAGGATACTCTTACTGAGAGAAACGATAGCTGTATCTACTAAGAGGTGTTACAGACCATGAAACAGCTAAATTTTTCTGCATAAAAAAGAAAAGGTGGACTAGGGAAGAGGAGTGGCACAACTGAGTGGCACAGAAGTTGTGCAGGGAAAAGATGACAGGGAAGAAGTAGGTGGCAGCCAGGGAAAGAAATTGGAAGTGTTCTAGGTATCTAATGCTGCATACAAATCACTCCCAAACTTAGTGACATAAAGTAATGATTTATTATGCTCCTAGGTTCTGTGAGTCCAGAATTTGGTGAGTTAGGTTTGGTTGGGCAGTTCTTACTTGGGGTCTCTCATACAGTTACAGTCATATGCTGGCTGGACCTGCAGTCATCCGAAAATTTGACTGGGTTGGAGGACCCCTTAGCTTAGCCAGTGAATTAGTGCTGGCTGTTCACTGGAGGCCTCAGGTCTTCTCCATGTGGGACTCTCCACAGAGCTGCTTGATATGCACACAACATAGTATCCGGCTTTTACCAGAGCGAGCAATCCAAGAGGCCAAGTGAGAAACTATAATGCCTTTTATGACAGCCTCAGAAAGCGCCCACAGTTGCTTCTATTATTTACTCTTGATCACTTAGAACCTGAAGCTCCAATTCAATGGGGAAGAAGATTATACAAGGGCATGGATGGCAGGAAATATGGATCATTGGGGGCCATCTTGGACGCTGGCTACTCCAGGAGGGTAACACAGAGATATTTAATAGGAATTTTAAAATCACTTTTACATATAGTATGCCATTCCCAAAACTCCTCACACAATTTTTAGTAAATCTAAAACACTCACTAATGGTTTGTAGAGTTGGATTTGCTTTTTTTTAAATTTTTTAAAATATTTTTTTTATTATCAGGCTTATTGGGATGACATTGGTTAGCAAGAATTACGTAGGTTCCAGGTGTAAAATTCTACCATGCATCCTCAGGATTTGCTTTTGAGGCCTGCTTTAAGTTGGGTTGAGATAAAAAGAGAGAATGCCCACAGTATGGACATGTCTCGGTTACATATTTATTTTGACATTTTCCTTTACAAGAGACAGTGAATCTCTGAATTATAGCTAGAAGAACTGTAAAAGTGGTGGGAGTATCTAACTAATGTTTCTCTTTCTTGTGCTTTTCCAAGTCTGAGATTGTTCTCATGGTCTTGCTTAAGATCAAAGTGAGAACACCTAGTTCTTTTCTTTCTCGTAGGCAATGCACACCTCAGGGTCGAGAGACTATTTTTCTTCTATACTTGACCTCTTATACTGGAATTAGAAAATCAGTGTGGAAAACTTCTGTCTAGGCCCATTTTTGCTATGTTTACAAAATCCTCTCCTTCCACTCAAGAACACTTTTTTCTTCCTTTTCTCTTTTCCTAATACCTTGAGGAGGAAAAAACAGAACAAAAACTAGAAAGAGTAAGGAGGAAATGTCTTATTCTACAGTCCTCTGGATAGCAGAAATTCTTTTTCCAGTTCTGTTCATCTTCTGTTTCATGAGGAAGATGATTTGTTCTGGAGAATGAGCTGCTCTTCAAAAATACCATCAAGTAAAGACAGGTAGAGGAAACAGGCTCCGAACGCTTTGGAATAGGTCTGAGGAATGTCATTACTATTTTAGATTGAGTCAAAGATAATTTGAGTAACTACTGCCTTTTATAAATGCACTTTGTGGCACAAGGATCCATGAATATTCTGTAACAAAACTGTTAACTGTGAATCGATGAAATACTCAACAGCATTTCCTTTGGAACCCATTTTAAAAGATCTATGATTGTGATGACTAGAATATGCTAAACACATAGACTATTATCCATTTGATTTTCTACTGAGAATTATTGCAAAACTACCAAAGCAGTTTGATTATCACAGGGAGACCTTTTATTTTCTGCTTTGTCAAGCTGTGTATTGAGTTGCTATGTCTTCATTTAAACATCAAGTTTTGAAATTAATTTACAATACATCCAGGGAAAAGACTCCTTGGTGTAAAGCAAAAAGCCACAAAAAGTGGTAAATTTAGTTCACTCAAAGACTTCAAATTAAATTCAATTCAATTAATGGTTTTTGCCTGCAGGGAGCATGGCACTGTACAAGGTACTAAAATGTGAAATATGCAGAGATTCAAGAGGGTTTCAAAGTTAATTTGATAAGTTTGGTAGAAAAAAGTCAGAATTATTTAAACTGCATTCTTTTTGAATTCCTTTGATGAATTCTCAAAATACTGTTCAATTTGATTGGGAACTCCGTGGGAATTGGTGAGAACAGAAGCCATTCATTATTTTGTCTTAAATTTGGAACAAAAGAGTTTTTCTTATTACTTCAATAAATGGTTTAAATAATTTTAAAAATCAGTTAAAAATAAGTTAAAATAAACAGATGATAGTGTTACTTTGAAAAAAACTCCCACAATTTATTTAATAATGTCTGCTGCACACAGATGTTAACGTTTCAGATTTGCACATATTTACGCTTCGAGTAAATAGAATAAAAAAATAATAGAAGAAAGAGTATTTCTTCTAGTATCACCAGGAACCATGAATACTTTAGAAGCAATGTGAAGTAGGTTTTATAACTTATAAAATTTGCCAAGAGATGTACCAAAACTCAGCAAAATATGTCTACCTAAGTGTCTCTAGCTCCCTCCTTACCTGAAATTGTTTTATGTACCCACTGGTTCCTTTCCTGCAAAAGTCAAATACCAGCTTAAAAAGAAAGCAGACAGTAATGAGTTTGTTTCTTAGGATCAAAAAATATACCTCACCTGCAGTTGATGAAAGCAGTTCTCCAGAACAGATCCCCAAACATTAAAGCACTGTTTGTTTTTCTCTATTATATTTTTTATCTTGTTTATCTTATGGGATTTTTTATTAATTATTATTTTTTTATTTTAATCAGTACCATTTATTGAGAAGTTCTTTCTTTCCCACTACACTGTAGTGGCACTTTTGTCGTACATTAGCCAACTGTACATTTGTGGGTCTGTGTCTGAACTCTATTTTGTTTCATGTTTCTGTTTGTCTGTCCTATCTTTACATCCATTCTACACTGTCTTAGTTACTGTGACTTAATATTAATCCTTGCTATCTGAAAGTCTTCTGACTTATTTTTTTCCCCAGGTTGTTCTGAGTATTCTGAGGCTGTTTGATGTCCATAAAATTTTAGAATTAGCTTGTCAATACCAACAATGACAACAAAATCCTCCTGAGATTTTAGTTGGAATTGCCTTTAATCTATAAAGCAATTTGAGGAGAGCTGAAACTACAAAAATATTGAGTTCTCCAATCCACAAGCATGTTACATTTTATCATTCATGTAAGTAATTTTAATTTCCCTCATAAATACTTTCCAGGTAGAAATCTTACATAATTGAAACTAGATTTATTCCTAGTATTTTATAGTTTTTCATGCTATGGTAGAACTTAAAAAAATTATTTTCTAATTGTTTGGTCCTTGGAAATAGAAATACAATTTTGACGGTATCTAGACACTTTCCAAAATTTGTTTGTTGATTTTAATATTTTGCCTCTAGATTCTCATGGATTTTCTATGTATAAAACTATGGTGTCTGCAAATAATGGCAATAACATTTTTCCCTTCTGATCTTTACACTTTATAATTTCTTTTCCTTGCATTATTGTACTGGCTAGGATCTCTAGTTCACAGCTGAATAGATGAAATAGGAAACATCTTTGTATCATTATTGATTTGAAGGAGAAGAATGATTTAAATAGTTAATCATTACATATGATGTTTGCTGTAGGAATTTTTGTAGAGAAGGGGATGATTTTATTATATTTATTTCAAGTATAGCATATTGTTTAGACTACTTCCTTCAGCCTAAGACTGCGTCCTCCTCACATCATTCAACAGTTTTATAAAATGCCTCTGAATACAATTTCCACATGGTCAAATCTGTCAGTTAATTGGCTCCATTTTTTTTTTCCTGGAGATATGTAGAGTACATTCTTGCTGGATGCCTTTGGTACTTCCTTTTGCCATCATTTTGAAAATCCAGTTGTCCTTTTTTGGTTTCCAGATTCTGTGTTTGGGTCATGATTTTTCTTTCTTCTTGGTTTCTTCTCTCATGTCCTTGGAGAACAACTTTATCAGTTACCTACGGCACCCCAGCTCACCATGTAGCAGGCACCTGGGAAGGTCTGTGGGAACCTCACGGGGGAGAGCTGAGACTCACCTGAGCTGAGAGGCTTTAAGACAGAAAGTATAGAGGAAAAAAATAGAAAGAAACAGCTGCCACACTCCAATTCATGACAGTTACTAGACTGTTTTAATTAAAACAAAATATGTGTTTTCCACACCATCTTTCAAAGTGGCAAAAGCATATTTTAAAAAGGAAATTCAAGTAAAACATTCATGGAGTTTCTGAAAACCACTAAAATTTGTTAAAATTTGAAATGGATTATCAAATATTCAGATCACTTGTGAATAATGCACATTCATTCCACTGGATCATATTGATCTAGTGTGTTCTCTATGCCAGGAATCAGCGAACAATGTAGACATAAATCTCTGCCTTCTTGGAAGAAGATAGGTAATAAACATAAATGAGTAAGTTAATTCTATAATGATAGAAGGTGATAAGTGATATAGGAAGGTATGGGTGATTAGGAGTCCTGGGCAGGATACAAATGCAAAGTGCAATTTTAAATAAAGTGGTCAGGGAAGGCTTCATTCAGAAGGTGATATGTGAGGAAAGATTTGAATAAGTCAAGTGAATTACATACAAGTGTATCTAGAAGAGCACTGCAGGCAGAAGGAGCATTTCTGGTGTGTTTAGGAACAGAAGGGGACCAGTGTGACTGAAGCTGAGAGGGTAAGGGTCAGAGAGGTGATGAAAGGACTAAACCGTGTAAGGTTTACAATGGAGGACATTGTAAGTACTTGGGCTTTCACTCTGACTAAAATAAGAGCCTTTGGCAGATTTTGAGCAGAGAAGTGATATGATATGGCTTATATTTTGAAGGGATCACTTTGGGTGCTATGTTGATAAGAGATTATAAAGGCCAAGGACAAAGGTAGAGAGAGTCAGAGAAGAAGCTACTGAAGTAATTGTGGTTTGTGGTTCCATTCAAAATGGCAGCCATGCAGGTGGTGAGAAGTGGCTGGGTGACATACTCCATAAATACAGTGGCCTAAAATACTTCATTATTTATCATAATTCTGTGAGTTGGTCAAAGGTTTCTCTGAACTCACTCATGTGACTGCATTTGCTGGAAGGTTGTCTGGGTCAAAGGTCCTGGATGGGTTTCCTCACATGCCAGGGATGCTTCATTTTCTTCCATGCTGCCTCAGCCTCCAGCACTAAACCAGCCTCCTTATGCTGTGGCTTTGGAGCAATATTCCTGGAGAAGGATTGTGGAGGCTACAAATTACCTACCTTAAAGTCACATAATATCATTTTCACTACATCCTATTTTTCAAAACAAGGCTCAAAGGGCCATCCAGGTGTAACTGGAGGGGACATAGACACCATTTCTTGATGAGAAGAGCAGCAGTCACATTGCAAAGGGACCTGCATAGCAGGGTAGAAGGATCTCATATTTATATTTTCAATCCACCAAAAAAGTATTTAGTGTTTTGAGGGTATAGGTTGGACGTGTGATGTGAAAGATAAGCATCATGGATGACTTAGATTTTTGGTTTAAGCAATAGGCAAAAAGGAGTTGCTGCAACTGAGATGGGAAAGACTGTGAGTAGGTTAGGGGAACTGAAGGATGGGCTCCGTGCATCAGCACTCCATATGCAGCTTAATGTTAAGTCACAGACCCTCCGAGGCAAGGTCTTCTGATCTAGACCAGGACTGGTCTTCGAAATGGGGAGTCTGAGCAAGCAGAAGATGGGAAGGAGGTGTGGAGTGGAAGGAGGGCAAGAGAAGGCCTCTGCATTCTAGAAAGTGAACTTATATAGAGAGATGGTTTTCCAGGCATGGACAGAAAGTGGTAAATGATGCCATGGGCAAATTCCAAGATGCAAGGCTTTAAGAGGTTTGTAGGGACCAATGCTTCAGAAACTGAGAGACCAGCCTTCAGTGAGAAGTGAGAGAAGCTCTTAAAAACCTATTGAAGATCTAGGGTCTTTAACAAAAGGAGATACAGAGCAGAATGTGATAGATTGAAACAAGTCTCCATTGACAAGCCAGGGAAGAGTATGGCCAAGCTGCACCTAAATCTTGTCAACGTGGAATGTGACTCATAATTTAAAGTAAATTTCTTTTTCTTATTTTTTGTGGGATGCAATATCATAGGGGAAGATCTGATCTTTCTCTGGGTATAAAAAGGACCGAATTGTACCCAAGGAAAATAATTTTTGGAAGGAGTTCACTCCATGCTGTGTGAATTTTCACTGACAAGCCTCTGTGTTTAAGTGTGTATGCTGTATCTGGTTATATTTGTACACATACACACACACACACACACACACACGAGTATTTGTAGTTGCTATGATAGACCTATCTTTAAGTCAAGGACTCAAATAGTGAAGGAGAAACAGGTTGCTCCTTAGGTTGCACGTTCTTGGCTCCATTTTACAAATATGCTGTAAAAGATGGAATACATTCTTTTTTAGTAGGTTTGACAGTCTACCCAAGGGTAGGGGGATGAATTCTATGACCTTTGAAAGTCAATTTTCATCCCAAGATTTCACATTTCAATTATGTCGGATAGACTATTTAAATAAATGATGGTCTTTCTATTAGGAAAGAAAATTGGAATTCATTCTATTTGAGCTGCAGAAATTTGAAAATAGGTCAACTCTTAATTATCCAGAGTAATAGGGAACATCTTGGATGGATTATCCTAAACCACAGGTAATTAACAAAATGTGCAAATTAGGCACTGATTCATAGCATTCGTTAAAATGTACATTTAAACTACTACTTAAGCAGCATTCATTTGTAGATGAGCAAATCAACGTAGTACAAATAATTTTAAGATGGATACAGCCATTTTAAGGAAAAAGGAGAGTTGCAAATATTGCTGACGGACTGGACAGTCTGGAATATTTTATACTCCAAGATTCAAAACATTTAGGACATTGGACAGGTTTGACTTTCCCATTTTGAAAAAGTAAAGGAGAGAACCTCAAAGGCATTCCACCCGTGGGAAACTCTGCCAGGCAGCCCAGTGCTAGGGCATGCTGCTCTGTGTATTGGTGCTCAGGGCTGGGGGGCCGTCTCGCTTGCACTCTCGCTCTCTCTCTCTCCACTCACTTCCATGACAGAGCTAACAGCAGCAGAGAGTTGAGAGCAAGTTTGGGAAGTGAGAATGAGAAACTAGAGATGTGAATAATAACAGGTCAATCCTTAACTGATTCTGAAAACCAAAATTTTAGTGCCAGTCCTGCATTAGGCTCAATTGATTTGTTATTCTGCCAAATTGTTTTTAATTGGTTGTTACTTTTTATTCTAAAATTATATCAGTGCTTTAATTTTACTGATGATAATTTGTTGTAACCCTTAGTGTGCCCAACACTATACTGGGCACTCTGTGAATGTTATTTTCCCCTTCTTACCATATAGCATTATGCAGTGAGAATTATTCTCATTCTACAGATGATACTCAGAGAAGTTTATGATAGCACATGGTAGAGGTGTGGTTTAAATCTAGACTTGTCTGTCTGATGCCGAAGACCATACTCTTTCTACTAGGCCAGAAGCTTTCAAGGTGTTCACCTCTCTGTAGATCAACTTTGCCAACTCTGCCCCTTCACTCCAACTCCCTGCCCCAACCCTCCAACCCACAGAATGTGCATCTCCTCAGAACTTGATGGAAATCCAAAAATTCTCAGGGCTTACTCTAGACCTATTGAATCAGAAATTGTGAAGTTGGTGCCCAGTAATTTGTGTTTTCACAGGTCTTATGACTCACCTTCCACAGGTAATTCTGATGCATGCTGAAATTTGAGGACCACTGTGCTATGCCACATGTCCTTAAAATGATCTCTATTATTTTTAACTAGAGGAGTGGAATTAATTGCAACTGCTGTTATTAAGGAAAGAATGGTCTAATTTAATTGAATTTCTTAGCTGGACTTTGTTTCCAATTTCTTCCACTATCAGTTTTCCTGCTTGAAGCAGCCAGGTACAACTTCCTCAAAATCATTCAAGGAGAATATTGCGTAGTCGACATCACTGGTCTCCAAAGTGGACTAGGTTCAATCTAGGGGTTTGCAAGACCATTCATTGGGCTGTTGGAAGAACATATTAGGATTTTTTAATATTTATTTTTACCTAAAAATAAGAACAAAATAAACTTCACTAATACTCAGATGGGTTGAAATAACACATGAATTTATAGATGAATACCCATACATTGGCTGCAGGGATAGGGCCTCCCCTTGGTTCTTGGCTCACACATCTTGTTCCACTTTGTTCTCTGCTTTGTGGCAACCAGCTGTGCACAGGCAGAACCTGCCTGTCTCATGCTTCAGCTGCTTTGGCTCTCTCTCTCTCACCTCTTATTGTGGGCCTCTTTCTTCTGTTCAGTCATGTTCAGTCATGTACAAATCCAGAAGTGTGAGGAACTTGAGTCAGCGTAAGCCAGGAGCCAGTGGAGAAATACTTGCCTTTCCCCCAAGATGGACAGTTCTGAAGTGCTTTCTGCATGGCTCCTCACAGGACACTCAGCATGACTGACCTTATTGACCTTTAATAGTAACCAAGTCAATTATGCACCTTTGAGTTGGCCTTTGACCCTTTTCCAATTTTTTTTTGTCAGTTCCCACTCTTATTCTTTTTGGTGGGATCATTTCTAAAAATAAATTCCCCTGCATAGAAGCCATTGTCTTGGAGTCTTTTTTGGGAAGAACCCAAGCTAAGTAAGGTGCATGCTAAAATATCTTTGTGAAAAGATGTAAGATAAACATTTTCGAGATTGCTGGTCTCAAGCATTAATTATCACTTTTTAAAGAAATGAACCTATTGATGATATTTTAATGCTTGTATATATGCTATATTTCTATGGATGTGTGTCATTTTCATGGGCACATTACTTCTAACTTTATGCCTTCTCCTACATTAGATGCAAGGCAATAAGAGTATGGTTATTATGATGATATTCTTAAATTTACTCTAATTTATATATACAGCTAATCAAGTGTAGGTTTTAGTGTTTTATTATGAATACCCCCCAATTTTTTTAAACCTCAATAACCGATAGTAACGCACAGATGTGTTGTGGTCCTTTGGTTGAAATCTATTATCTAAAAAGTCTTGAAAAGGTTTGAAAGCAAACAGCCAGGTTTAGAACCTAGATCTTTATGCTAACAATTTTTTTCATGTTTAAAGAACTTCTTAAGTCATTTACTTGTAAACTGTTACATCTTTGTGCCAGAGAATAAGGTAAGAACTTCTTTCCATTTTATTGCTCAAAAGCAGCTCAGAGATATTATGAGAAAGGCATCTCACTGCTGTGGTATTTTCCCACAAAACTCATAACTTCAGTCTAGTCATGAGAAAACAACATCAGACAACCAAATGGAGGGAGATTTTACAAAATAACCTGTCTAGTTCTCTTCAAAAGTGTTAAGATCCTGAGAAACTGTCCTATGCCAAAGGAGACTAAGGAGACACAATGACTAAATATACTGTGATATCCTAGATTGGATCCTGGAACAGACAAAGAACACTAATGGAAAAACTGGTGAAATAGGAATAAAAGCTACAGTTTAGTTAATAGCAAAGTGCCAATATCGATTACTTAATTTTCGCAAATGTATCATGATTTTGTAAGATGCTAACATGAGGGGAGACTGGGTGAATGGTGTATGGGCACACTTGGTACTATCTTTGTAACTTTTCTGTAAATGTACAATTACTTAAAAGAATGTTTAAGTAAACAACTCAAGTAAACTGAATTCGGTCTTATATAAGCAGAATCTTTACTGTGGTTACAATTGAGGAAATCTTTAAGAAACCATCATCTATAACAGTAGAGGGGTATATGTAGAAAGAAATGATGTCAACACAGGCAAATGAAAGCACTCAACTGAGATTTGTCAAGATTTTAAAGAGTCTATTTGTACTATGAAGACCCAAAGCCTCTTTTTGCCCCCCATTTAGAAAATTTTTGGTACAGAATTGTCTAATTACTTCAAGATGCCACTTGCCATTGCCAAAGAAATCTAGCTCTGTTTCTGCAAGAAATTAAGTGATAAGCTCATCATCTTTTGTAATTATTCTTCTATTAGGAACTCTAAATACTTTTTGCCATTGCCCATGGGATGCCAAGCACTTCAGAGCTGAAATCCCAACTCTAAAGTTGGAAGCCCTATTTTTGAACCAAGCATTTAAGGAATAAGAATTTCACAAAGTGGCAAAATTGGCCCTTGAGAACCCCTGACATCTGAATAGTCCATGGCTTCAACTGATAATCATACTGTTAGTTAAGGATGTTGCATTTAAAAACAGGTGGGTGTATTTTTTTCTCTATGAATTTCTGTGAAGAGAGTTTGATGTGGAAACTTTTTGAAGGATGGCTTGCCACATACCAGGAGGCATCAACAATCACCAAGCTGTCGTGCAATAACTACCTGTTCTGCCTGAATTGAAGGGTCTGTCTCATGAGAATCACTGGGTGTATGGTGAGCTCTTCCAGCTGTTAATTTTGGACTTATTTTCACATTAGACCCAAATATGTGCTTTAAAAAAATCTCTTTGGGTCATAGTTAAGAATCACAAAAAAGCAACATTTCTGAGTCATAAATTTAGATATAATTGGAGATTAAGCTTGGTTCAAATGAAATGTGTTTTCCTTTTCAATCCTTATTTTAGAAACCTGGCTGTGATAAATTGTAAGGGAGTCTCTGCCAGTTCACAGCAGTAAGAGTGCGCAAGTGCCAGCTTAGTATAATGCGATCATTATGTTACATGACTAGATACGTGTAAACAGATCCATCAAAATCTGTCTGTTCTCAGGTAGGTGACAAAACTAGATCAAGAGATCTGGCAGCTATCCCAGATAATTTTCTTTTCCTTTCTCCATCACAAACTTGGTATCAAAATTTAAAGGGAGATTGACAGTGGACCATTTTTTAAAAATGGAATTTTGGGGAGAAGGAAGATATTTTGAGTCTGAATGCGGAGTTCTTCCAGACAGAACCAAAACTGAACTAGAAAAAAATCATTTTGCCTACCATTACTTGGACTTCTAATATGTAGTGGACCTTTGGTATTCATGTTGAAATTTGTGATTTCGACTAATGGAAAGCAAGAGCGATACTGCTGTGCTGCAAATATAATGAGCATGGCAGCCCAGAATTGCACAACCACTCGAAGGCCTGCATTTCTCTGATTTTATCATCATACTGAGGGGCAAATCAGAGCCATGGGTACAATGATGTGTGAGTGAGATTCCTTTAGCTGGGGCATGTGCCTCACTCGCCACCCAGCAACCCCATCTCAACGACTTGTGATATATGTAAACACACTCAGAAAGTGATTGTAAAAGTAGATCTAAAGAGAAATCCAATTGCTTGCACTAGTGCTGGAAGAGAAGAGAAAGTTAATAAATTAGAGGGAAAACATTGTATTATAAAAATGAATTTTGCAGGTTGTGAAGATCTCAGATTTTATTATTGACTAATGTCAAGGACTTGCTTTTCAGAACATAAAATGGTAGCTTATAATTTCCTTTGTTATCAGTCAAGCAGGAAGCATACTCATATATTGAACTACTAATTTTGATTTTAGTCGCCAAGGATGAAGGGTAAGAATGCCAAGGGTGAAAGGGAACAATGACCAGAGATGGCGTCAACTGTCAAAGGTCTGCAAACCAATCTGTGAAGAGAAAAGTAACGTAGAGGAGACAATTCAGAAGTAATAAATATGTTGTTCCAAGAGGCTGGCCAGAAAAGAAAGAGCACTGATTTATGAGTCAGGAGAGGTGAGTTCCAGTTCTAGCTCTTACAGTAATTCCTCATCAATATCTTTCAGAGGCTAAAAGGCCCCAGAAACCTGGGCCCTAGTTTTAATGCAAGTGACTATAATTTATTGCCCAGACTGGGATACTTCTGAGTAAAAGGGAGCTTCACAAACAGCTATTCTATTCCAGGACAATTGGAGTATATTGGGATTGTCCTGGACAAACTAGGAGGCAAAGTCATTGTAACTCCTGTACTTCTAGGCTTCTGCCTGATCCTTTTGACAGATCTCTTCCAATGAAAATCCTTCCTCCTTGTCGCATATGTGTGCTTCTATTGATAAATGCTTATATGCGTTCCTGGTTCACACATAAGAAAATAAAGTATCTCATGTTATTCGATAATTTTGGAAATTATGTCCTCATTTGGTATTTTAACCCATTAATGAGAAAATTTAGACTGGAAAGAAGAAAACCCAGCAATCGAAGGGAGACACTTTGATCCAGGAATGGTCCTCTGGTCACTTTCAAATTCCCCTGTCTAGGCAGTATCTAAGCAGCCCTTTTTAAATAATCACTGATATAGATACTAATAAAATGGATTCAGGGAACTTGCTACGTAGATTTTAAGTTGATAACAGTATAACCCCATCAGCAAATACCTACATGCTTACTCTGTACACAGGCACATGGCTTATGTATGAGCAATGAAGATGTGAAACTTGTTTTTTAATTAAGTAACATGGAGTAGCATATGCTAAATGTTTGTTACAGAAAATAAGAACTTAGAAGAAAAGAGAGATAAGTTGAATTTCACGTGGACCAGGAAGGTGGATCAGGAAGGACTTGCATGAAATGTGTGGTGTGTATATGTGTGTATTGGGGATAAGGTGGGAAGCACAACCAGATTGTCTACTTTTTCAGTTAATACAGGAGGACATGAAAAATTCTGTTCTCTAAATTTGGCTTGCCAAATTCTATAAAATTTGAATGGCATTTTGCCTCAGAAATTAATTGATATCACCTCAAAATGTGAAAGTTTAACCGGCAAAGACAGATTTGATTAATACACCATGCACTCCATGTGTGTCACCCTTTACTGAGGTAAGTGTGCTCTATGAGAGTTAGGTAGAAACACCTTTGTCTAAATGGTGCTTAGGCATAACACAGTGGCTGTGATGATGTACTTTATAGTAAAGTAAATTTGTAGAGACGTTTTGCATGTGAATGTATTTGTAGTAAATCCACAGCCAACTGCAGATTTATGAGCATCATTATCCTATTGTACAGGTAGTACCTCTATTGAATTTAATGAGCTGAAATAGGTGAACAGTTCATGCTAATCTGCTGGTGCCTGAGACTCCTATAGTCCCTGGAATCATTCAACATATGTCCTTCTCTTGTTTTAAAAACTAAAGGTGCCTTTCTGATAAACAAGTCTCTCTTGAGGGTAACAACATAGGAACTGATTTTGAAGACGCTTCCTTCAGTGCATTGATTGAATGCTAACCTGAGGCAGATACCTGCTGCAAAGCTGAGAGGTGATTTGTCAAATCCAAGATCCATGGCAGATTTGCTTTAATTGATTCTTGTTCCTTTGCATGAGTTTATTACCTCAAGAATACCTTAGATTCTCTCACCCATATGTTTCTTTTACTATTAACAAACATTGGAAAGAAACCTCTCTTTTGTGGCCCTTTATGTGATAATTTTGAACTGATCCTCCCAGGTGTATCATAATTAGATGAAATGTTCATGAAAGACACATCTACAAAACCTAATCTGAAATTCCCACTGCATAATTGGAGATTATAAACCACCAATAAATGAATTCAGGTAAAGAAGGGTAGAAAATAGAACTTTTAAGGTCTCTTATGAAGGATTTGAAATCCCACAGGGCTGCATTTATACCTGGGACGAACCCTAGTGAAGTGAAATAATTGCCGTATTTCAGTGGCAGTGCTGCTGGAATTTTGAGTGGGATATTTCGTGTGTGCATGTGTGCGTGCGTTTGTGCAGAAGTCTGTCCAGCTATTGCAGGACTTTTAGAATCACTGGACTCCACGTTCTAGATGCCAGGAGCACACTCCAGTTATTGGAACCACCAAAACCATCCCAACTCAATTATCCAAACAACTCTTAAGGTATCATTCATTGTAGATGGTAAAAGAACAAACACTACCTGGGTAAGCAATTTCCAACTAGAAAAGTTGGTGTTCAAATGCGACTTTGATGGGTTCAAATGCAGAACACACGTTTCTATATAATGAAGGACACAAATGATGCCTATGTCCCTAGACTGCTAACATCCTTGACCTGTGTCTTTAACTCCCACCCCAAGGTCATAGACTGAAGCCATTTAATTTGAACATTTAAATCTTTTCCCCTTTTCCTAAATGAGATACTCAGATGAGATTCTTCTTCAAGCCTCTTTGATCAAGGAGACTTTAAGGGGTTATATTTCAGGAGTCTATTGACTTAGGACCAGATTTTTGGCTTGGCCAGAACTTCCTAGCTCTATTCTTATTCCCAGTGACCTAGTTCCTATCTTGCACCCTAGTTCCTGATATGGACCCCATCTGGCCTTCATATGCTTTCCACCCTGCCTGACTTCTCTATTTGCCATCACTGCCAGTCTCCTGAATGCTTGTTGCCATTGGCCCCTGGGGCGATTTGTTTGCTGCTCTTTATAGAACCTTTTTGTTATCAAACCCCACCTGAACACCTGGTTATCCTATACTTCTAGGCTAATGATGCCATATCTTCCTGCTTATTGCTATTTCTTCCTGAGGATTGTTTTTGGCGCTTCCTCAATTGCCCCCTTTGCCCCACCAGGTCTCCAGCCTATTTCAGGATGGACTTGCCTGAGTCCCCCAGGTCAACAGCTATGTTGCTCTGCTATGGACCCAATGCAGCTGTAATCAGGGACCCCGGCTGTGGGAAACAGTGAAGCAAGGCTGTTGCACTATGGCAATTAAATAAAACTAAAGACAAATTGAATAAAAAATAGTTGCTTAATCTTTAAAGCTGGTGCTTAAAGTAAAGTAGTCTTAATTAAAGGGAAAGAAGAGATGCATGAAAATTATTTTAAAAATCTGAATTATCTGAGCCTTTGAGGCAAGGTCTTCAGAAACTGATAGCAGTGACTATTATGGTTAATTTCCCTTCAGAACTTGTAAGTTTGCTCTTCCTTGATATGAAAATATCATTAGCCCTACATTTAGGCTGATCAACCATAATGAGGATAATTTTTTGCCTCACAAATGAAGTGAAAAGAGAGGTGCACTCCCCAGGATAATTGGGCAAAAAAAAAAAAAAAAAAAACAAATAGCAAATGAAATGAAAGAAAGCATTAAAAATATTAAATGTGTATATGTGAGTAAGCAAAACTGTAAGAGCTTGATAATGAAATGGGAATAGCAGATAATGCACCTAAATACTATTATTATTTTGGGGGGAAGAAAACATTTTGTTTTAGTCACTTAATGCATGCTCATTTTATAGAAATCAAGAAACAAAAAATAAATAGTAGAAAGTGAGTCTCACCTTTTTTTTCTTGCTGACCCAGTTGTATTCCCCTGCAAAGGCAAATGTTATATATTTCTCATGTATCTATGCATGTGCCAGCATTTATATTTCTGGGTGTGTAAATATACGCATGTCCATATATAACATATGAATTAAATATTTAGATGACTTTGTGTTTAATTGGTATTAAATTTCTAAGGAAGGCTCTTGTCTCTGTGCATAGCTGGGGCCTCTCAGCTGTTGGGCATCTCTATGGGGGTGCAGGGCAGAAACCAGCTGATTTGTTTGTGGGTCCTATACTAGTATCTATAGATGGATCCTCAGAGAGAAACCCCTAGTTTCCTATGTCTCAGGATTATAAGTCTGGGCAAGGAATGGAGCTCCCACCATTCATTATGCAAATAGTTTCCAGTTTAGTGCCTCATCCTTTCCCTTCACTGTGCCTGGCTTCCCCAGATTTGGAGCCTTCCTGATTCTATTTTTCTAGAACATAAAAATTATCCTCCTGTATTAATGGGGGAGAAGTTGTCACCTGGCTACATAGGGTGAGAGAAGAGGACTGGGGGTCTCAGTCTTCTCATTATAGACTTTCAATTAACCCCATTTTCTGCCCATCTCTCACTCCACCTTCAGAAGTATCTGTTGGTTCCAATTTGAGTCTTCCCAAAATTCTGTGGTAAGAATTGGTGTATTAGTCTCCTGTTGCTGTGGTAACAGATTACCACAAACTAATTGGCTTTAAATGACACAAACATGTATCTTATAGTTCTGGAAGCCAGAAATCCAAAATGAATCTTAAAGGGGCTTAAGTCAAGGTATTGGCAGGGCTGTGTGCCTTCTGGTGATTCCAGGGGAAAGTATGTTTCCTTGCTTTTGGCTTCTAGAGGCTTTCATTCTTTGGCTTATGGCCCACATCACTCCAACCTCTGCTTCAATTGTTGTGTCTTGTCATCTGACTCTACCTCTCCTCACTCCCTCTTCCTAAGGGTACTTGTGATCCCCTTGGGCCCACCTGACAACCCAGGATACTATCTCCATCTCAAGATCCTTAACTTCATAATACTTGCTAAGTCCCCTTTGCCATGTAAGGTAACATATTATAGTTCTGAGGATTAGGACATAGCTATTGGGGTGGGAGCCTATTACTGAGCTTGTGACAATCAGCTTGTTTCTTACTGACTTGCCTTTGCAGTCGATTTGTTTGCAGCTTTGCTGCTCTGCAATCAGTTACCACTCAGCCAGCTGCTTTTCAGATTCTGCACTATTGTTGACATGCCTTACCTGCTTTCGCTCTTCTCCCATTCTGGGTTTATGCCTTTTGTAATCTTCTACTGTCATAGTTCAGGTGTGTCAAACTTTCATTTTTAACCGAAACTCCTCATTTACTTTACAGATAAGAAATCTGATGCCGAGAAATTACATGACTTACCCAAAGTTATAAAGATTAGTGGCAAAAACAAAACTCATTTGACGGAAACAATTCTAGTTATATAAAGAAAATGGAATTTCAAAGTTGAAATAGCATGCTGGCTAGAAAGCACACTCATTCCTATTAATAGATTTAGGGTGTGTTTTTTCTAATTAGGAGATTCGCAGAGCTGACTGGTTATCATTTCAAAGATATGAATGCAGCCCATGTCACACAGGCCTGGTGTGCGAGTTAATGATGAAAGCTTCTGGGAAAGACTTGAAGAGCTTCTCTGAAACACCAGCAAGCGTTGTTATTTGGTGAACGTTAGCAATATCCTCCCAATGTCCTCCTGTAAAGTGTGAGTTATATATGGGTAAGAAGTGCCTTGGAATTCAATTTAGTTAATTACTAGAACATTATTCAGAGGAATGTGGTTGACATTTTCAAGCCCAGAATTGACCAAATTCTCTGTTCCATAATTCAATATATAAACTCAGCTTTCACTTGAAAGAAAGTAAGATGTAAAGGAGAGAGAACAATGATGTATTTCTAGCCATTACTTTGGTGTGTTCTAAAGCAGAATTTCTAGGCAGACAATACAATTATAATTGGTAAAGGTATGGAGAATCCTATACTAAACTAACGGGGTTTCCCCCTTAGCATGTGCCTTCCAGTCTTGCTAGCGAGAAAAATGAAAAACTGGTGTTTTTATCTGTCTAGGGATGTGTAAAGAAATGGGAAATGGAGGCAAACATAGAAATAGTTCTCATATCTCAAGATCTGGAGAGGGGGCAGAGAGAGAGAGAGGGGGGGGGAAGGAGGGAGGGAGGGAGGGAGGGAGGGAGGGAGGGAGCATGTGTGAAGAAATGGCTATTGAATATATCTCTAAACATTTATAAGTTTCTTATTTTTTCAGTTGGCGTCTATGTGAAAAAAAGGGGCAGGGGGATGGGTTGGTAAGAATCTAATTTTTAATTCAACCTAGAAGTGGTGAATGTAATATTTGTCAATTAATTTAATTGAGTCCCATTCAAATTTTAATTCTCTGATTCTCTAATAAAGCATAACATAACATTTATATAGAAAAGAAGATACTTTTATGAATGAAAAAAAGTTAATTTGTTTTTAAAATAAACCTTTGCGTTTTGAAAGTCTGCATCACTGCCTTAATTAGTGATAGTGATTCCTTCTCAAAGAAAGGCTCACTCCCACCCCCCTTCCCTTCCGACGGGCATTCCTACATCCCATAAACCCCCTCCCAGAGGCCTGGGGTGCAGGGGAAGTGCTTTCTGACCCAGCAGTTACTTTAGTGCCCTGCTGAGCACACCGGCCCTGGCTCTTAGGGTGTGGTCATAGGTTGTGACTGGTCACTCGCTCCTGCCATATTCCAGAAAGGATCACTACCAAAAATGACCTTAGGCTTAAAATTTATTTGTATTTAAATTGAGGCTCTGCTTTTTTGTTCAACTGCACCTTATAGTTCTTCTACTTAACTAACAGTTCAGAAGACAATACCAACATTCTGAGAGGAAGGAAAATACATTTACTAGAAATCTTTTTGTTCTTTTTACTCCAAATCTGTGTGTAGATGCAGGTAGGAACAAGTGCTGGGTGGGATTTCTTGTGGAAACAGAGTTACAGGGTGGAACCGTGCTACGGTGAGAAGAGGCACATGATGGGGTTCAGGACAGCTACCCCAGAATATGGCAACTTGGCATCTTAAATATTTTAAGCTGAAGGAGTTCGAGAAAATAGCAGAAGCAAGAAGGTCACTTTGATCTTCTCCTGCCCTTCTCCCCTGAAACGGGTCACAAAGCCCTCACTGAGAGGTGCGCTTCCTGATACCCACAGGAAAGGAGCATCCTTATCGCCAAGGCAGCAGGACCCCGAGAAGAATCCGGACGAACAGGCCTTGCTAAGTTGTCCCCAGTTACTAACTTACCTCATCCTCTGACCTATCCTGCTTCTACATGACTGTTCACTCTTTATATTTGAGCCTTGGGAAGATGCAAATGTTTTTGGCTAAGGAGGAAAGCTGATCAATAAGCACAGACAAAGAATGCCCAGCTTTAAATGCTTTTCTGTGGAACCAGCCATTCTTCAACTTGCTTTGCCTTCTGGGCAGACGGAGCAAGTACAAGGAGCCCGTATGCTGATAGCTGAGCAGAATTATCCGAAGAGCTGTTACATCTTGCATAAATTTTAAGAGCAGGAGTGCAAGCGTATCAGATTTTTTTAATGGTTAGGCTTTCTTTAATTGCTGCTCCCCAACCTCAATGGCCCAGGCTTTCTGCGTGCAAGTTAAAAGACAAACTAGTTCGAGATGGTTAGGAGAAAAGGTCAGAAATTTTTCCTTATGGTCGTTCATGTTTGCAGACTCTCTAGATAAGTGCGATAATAACTGTAACTGAGGGCTCGTCGTGCGCCATGGACTTGTCTACAGTCTCTGTTTCCTGTGACAACTGTATGAAATACGTGTCCACATAATCCCCGTGTTACAGAAAGGACATGGAGGCAGAGCAAGTTCATTCATTTGCTCCAAGTCACACAGCAAGGATGTGGCTGAGGAAGGATTTAATCCAAGCAGTAGGGTTCCAAAACACTTTACTTTTGACCACTATCCAAACAGCCTTGTTAAAAGATGGAAGACATAAGCAATATTCTTTACTATACCCTGTGCCTTTTCAAACTGGATTAGATGTTCTTCTTGTATACATAATTTCTCAACTCTGTACCTTCACTTATGTTTTTCTCTGCTTACAGTGTCTTCTCTCAAACACTGTATTCCTTCTGTTCTGTTAAAACCATTTCCCCCAAATTAAACAGTATCCAGTTCAAGAGAGTTTTCTAAGACACTTAGTAGGAATTAATCTCCTTTTTCTGAACACCTGAGGCATTTTATGTTTTCCTCTTCAGTAGTACGGATTATTCTCTACTTTTCAGTTATTTGATCTTCCCGATTAGTTTTTAAATTATTTGAAAACAGAGCCATTTATTTTTGTATCAGCTTATGGTCCCGGCGTAGGTTGTGCCCATGGTAGATGCTTATATGTTTGTTCAATTAATATTACTAATAGACATTTCCAAATTGTTTGTACTTTATTTTGGGAAAATTGAAGTCATAGGCAATAATTCACATACCTTCTGTGTTTTCTCTGTGTCTATATGATTGCTTCCTATGTAGTTGTCTCATTGAGTTAGAGAGATGATTTTCAGAAAGAAGTTTATGAATACCATTACAGGCTAAAAGTTTATTTAATAGCACAACATAGATTTTTCGTGGATGGTTATGTAAAGCAAGTGATAAACACAGGGATTAGACAGCGATATGGTTTGCAGAGTCTTCCAATATTTCCTACAGGAAATGGCTATTTTATGGAGCATGGAAGGGGTGGGAGAGGGCACTCACAGGGCTGCAATTGCCCTCCTGTTCTGTTTGGTGGCCTGTTTGCTCTTGCATTCGGTTACAGTGAGGAAGCACATTTCACCAAATGAAGGTACACTAGTAAGGGTGAGCCCTGGAGCTCCTCCATTGTTTTTTCCATTTCATTGAATTTACGTTTTTACGTGAATCTGTTTTCTTGTTTATTTGCATGCCCTTTGCAATTCTACTCCTGTCTCTAATTTTCTTATAATATTTTATTTTCATTCTAATTAGTTTTCCTCCAGATACCTAGTGTTTATTCAAAGGTCTGTTGCTCTTAGGAGTAGTTCATCTTTCCAACATCCTGGGGACATTTTTATTTTTACTCTTTGGTTTTTCTTCTGCTTCAGTTAGTCTTTTGTTGTTCCCATTTTCTTTCTTTTTTTCTTTTTCTTTTCTTTTTTTTTTGGATGATAGCCTGAGTCAATAATGGAAACACTTTCTTCTTTGTAATTTCCCTGCTTCCCTCAGAAAAACATCTCCATGTCTGCATACTAAAACCTGTAACTTCAAAGCATTCAGGAAATTAATAGGGGAGAGCTATAACTGGTGATCAAGAAGGCAAGTAAACAATACATCATTCTGAAAAATCTTCAATAATCTTGAAGCAAGTGCCTGCTTTGTGACAAATGATACTGGAGCAAGTAGGAAAGAGAATACTTAACTCTTAAGATAATGGTGAATCTCCCTTTACACCATCAAAAGTAATGATAGACAATATAGTCTTGTCAATGGAAAAAGAGATTATTTTGCTGCACAATGCAATATATTTTTGTCAAGTACTCTAAGCCTTCTATGGTTTTAAAATACATTGGTGTTTTGAAGAAATTTGTTTTGAATGGTTGTGCTAAAAAATGTAATTTATATACAAAGAACAGAACAGTTCTTCTTTAATCAGGTCACTTTTCTACCATGCTGAAACATAAATTTTACCTAATAGTGAGCACACTTGTTTTTCCACTGTGGTAGAACTCCTTTATGACTTGGCTTATTACATAAAATTGGCTACATTATAGTTCGAAACACCTGCCTAAAATGAATCCATCACAAACAATAACAGGATGATGTCATTTGATTGGATTTTAATTGTGTTTCTTATTAAGGTTCATTATACTAAGATGTTTAGGAAGACTCATGGACACTCAATGGCACAGGGAAGTCCTGCCAAATGTGATCAGTGATCCTGCGGAAGGAAGGAAACTTACTTCATTATTTCTGAAAAAATACTTGAGAAGTGTGCACATGTAACTGCTATATAACCACTTAGCATTGCCAGTTGTATTTAAAAAAAATATATATACACACACACACACACACACACACACATACATACACACACACACACAAATTAGTGAACTGTTGCAAATAGATTTTCTGTGTTTCAGAGAGTATACTTAAATATAGCAGAAATGAGAAATTTCTATTCAGGTTATGGGCCCTCTGTCATAAGAGTTACATGGAATGCTAACCGGTAGGAACAAAATAGAAGAGCTGACTAACAGAATGAGACCATTTAGCATAGCAAGATGCATGTTTCTAATTGGGTGTAAGATCCATAGGACTGAAAATAATATTGTCAGCATGGCCAATGAAGCCAAAGACTGGGGAGACCTGGAATGAAATAAGGAAAAGGAACCCAGACAAGGCTGATAAAGAGAAGTGGCTGTGCAGGGCCTTTAACTTGGGGCTGCCTGGTTCGGTTTATCAGAGAGAACGAGAGGCAAGTCCTCTGAACAAATAAAGGGTTCAGAATCAAATTTCCATACCGTGGGCTAGAACCTTTCTCAGGGTTCAGGAATCAATGAAACTACTTCACAATGAGAGACTGTGACACTTTTGATCCCATTTTAACTGAAGCCAGAGGTCATCTTAGTGGGATAAAACTAATGGATAGAAACACACTTGGAAGGTACTTTTAGTGAGTATCTTTTATTTATTTTTTTAAAAAATCATCCAACTTTAAATTTTTACTTCATCATGCTACAGAATTTGGAGAATCTCATTAATCCAGATATTTAAAAAATTTTCTTTCTTGTATTTGAAACTGTGTGTGTGTGTGTGTGTGTGTGTGTGTGTGTGTGTAGGTAATATTTTATATGTTTTAAGATTAATTTATAAGTTTTAGTAGTCATTCTTTAAATCCTACGATACATAGACATTTAAGTTGTTTTTGTCTTCTAAGTATTAAAAATATGTTGGCATGAGCAATTTTTTGCATAAAGCATTGTCAGTATTTAAAATTATTTCTTCAGGCATGAAAACTATAAACAGAATCACTGGTTTAAAGGTTATAAACCATTTCAGGCTCTTGATACATATTCCTATTTTTTTTTCCAGAAACAATAAATTAATTTATACTTCTATCAGCAAAAGAGAATTGCCTACATCACTGTACCTTTATCAGCATCAGACATTATCTCCTTTTTAAATCTATGCTAATTTGGTTATTATTCTTTTAATTTGCATTTTGAGTTATCACTTGGATTGAACATTTTAATACATTAATTATCCACTCACATTTATTTTTTGAAAAATTATATTCCCTATTGAAATGTGAAAAAATGTCCTGACGTCTTTCATCTAGTCATTAACAGTTCTTGGATTTTTAGGAAGATTAATTTCTATAATGATTCTGCTGATCTTCACATAATGAGGATTTTTAGCTTTCTTGATTCTGACTGATGTTACTTTAACTCTTGCAACAAGTAAAACCCATCTCCAGGATGATCAAAAGCAAAGCATGTATTAAATGCTTGTCTGTATGTGTCACTATGGTAGGGACAAAATAAAAGCAGTTTATCGAGCCACATGCTCTGCCACTTCCCAAGCTTGGCTCTTGTAAATAAAGCTGGGGAATTACTGCATTTATTTGGAAAACTAGTTATTCAGTGCCCAGTAGCTGGAGATATTAATGAGTACTTTGGTCACCTAGAGATTCATGTGACTTTAAATATTTCTTTTATTTTTTTGGTCCCCATTTTTCAGTTTTGCAACATTATTTGTACTCTGATAGGCAGGTGCAAGCTGAAAACTATCTCCAGGCACCCACATTTGTGTGTCAATCACCCTCCCACCTAAAGATATTATTACTCATCACCCAGAATATATCAGGAACAAGAGCTTAGATAAAGAAGAATTCTTTGTTTTAGCCTTGACAACACTTCTCACTTATAAACATTCCTCACTACCACAGGGATGAATACCTCTCTGGATTATTAGAACACTATAAGGTTCCAGCCCCTTGACTTTGGGCTGCAAGCTTGTTCAACCTTGAACTGAAAACTTCCTCTGGGTTTTTGGCTCAGTGACTGTCTTTCCAAAGCCATCCAAGCAGTGCTGCCACATGGGAGCTATTTTAAGTCTCTCACGCAGCCCAGGATGTGTTTCTGTGCTCTAGAAGACACCTCTCAAAGCCTCTGTGCTTATGGCCAGACAGTTCATGCCATGCCTGGTGTCTCGTATTATTAATGGCACAGAGATGCTGACCACCCTGATATGGGCACACCAGGGCTGCTGCCCTGAGCAGAGACATATTGCACCAAATCCCATCATGCTCTGACCCTTGATGACTGCATGGCTTCAGCCACATCCCTTAGCCTTGCTCTTTTTATCTGCGAAATAAGGGAGCAGATGGTCACAAAGACTTCTCCCATCTGTATGGATGAATGAATCTGACTCTGCTAGCCTCTGTAGACTTTTTTTTTACTTCTAATCCTCATGCCTCAGAACATTAATAAATGATTTAAATAAATATTTTAGATTTCTTACAATGTGTCAACCATGAGCATCAATCAAGAAGTTACTTTTTCTTCTCCCCAAAATATAAGAGTGAATAAGAATTTTCTTAGAATACATGAAGAATCAAAGAGGCTCAGAAATCATATGATAAAGCCATAGTTGTGTGAAAATAAATAGAAACTTTATTTAAAAAGGAGTTGAGAGGCTAAAAGAGAGGACTCTTATGGACATGTCACTCAATGCACACTACTGACCCCAACAGGAAAAGATGTAGCTTGCAGCTCTGACAGAATGAGGTAATACTTTGCTTCCTCAGCAAGACGCAGAGATTCCTCTTCCTCAGTAACAGCTCAGTCCATGATAGATTTCCCTAACTCAGCCAATGAAAAGTCACTGTGCTTTGAACTGCCATTTTCCCCCACTGAACTCTTTATTTACAATAATTCCTTCCAAGTTCATAAAACAATGTTCTCTTCCTTTGCTTCTCTGGGCTTGTGTGTGGTTTGCCATTAGACTGCATACCTTGAATTGCAATTCTTTGTTGTCTTGAAAAATTTATTTGATAGAGAATTGTTTGGCTGTCTGTTTCAGGTCAACCAATGTCAGTTTTGGACTGTGAAACTCTGAGCCTAGAAGGCGGTAGAACCACAACAGTAGACACAGACAAAGAAAATTAAGGTATGAAGGGATCTCAGCTATCTTAGAGGTTTTGGAAGAGGTCATCAAGAGGATGTGACTGCATGCTGACCCTCAAGCTGGATCCAGGCAAACAGAGGTTTCTCACCTTCTCCCCTGTCCTTGCAATGTATGTTCTGTCCACTGTTGCCACACCAAGAGCTGTTTCAAGGACACAGCCTTGAGAGAGCAGGTGTTGATGAGACCATCTGGATTGACTACATGACTAAACCTTGTTGAAGCCTCTGCATACACTTTTAAGACCCTGGCAAACAAGTGTGATCTACTTGTCTTGTGGCCATTTAAGATGTGACTCATATGTTAGTTCCCTTATTAAACCTGCCACCTACCAAGGTAGAGAGGTCTGCCTCTTTCTTTTGTCTTTCCCTGCCCTCTGTGTATGGGAGCCAGTTTACAAACCAAAAGAAAGTCTATAGAAACTCTTATTCTAATTGAAACAAGACAGTTTTGCATTATAAGACAGGGTATTTTGTTGACATACAGGACTGACAACTCTCCTCCACAAAGCTGTGAAGAAAGTAGACACAGAAGTACAGATGAAACTAGAACAGTCCTGGGAAACTGAGCCAGTATGTGATAAAAGAACTCTAGAGTTTGTTCTGAGTGAAGCATAAACTTCTTTGAAATGTTTAGATGTTTAACCAATTTGTAACTATTTTATCTGAAGTGTGGTTTGGTTTCTTTGTTTATAAAACTCCAAGGAAAGAGTTCTATTTAAATATAGTTGGAGTTGAGAAAGATTAACTTAGGTAGAACCAACTGTATGTTTGATTAGTACAGTAAGTTTCAATAGTGACCTAGAGATAGTAGGCATCCTCAACACTAATGTCTAAAACCAAGGACCCTGCTTAAATGGGCACCTGCAAAGATGTCTGTGTGCACACTTTATTTTATCAAGGCAAAATTTGAAGAATTGCCCAACTGTGAATAGGTAGCCAAAGTGAAAATAATCAGACAGATAAGCAAATATCCCTCTTATCTGTACTTTTTATATATCTGTTGTCAAGATAGTGAACTAGCAATGGACTGCTGTCTCTTTGCATTACAATCAACCCAGAGGAATCTGTACAAATAAGAGAGAAAAGGAGAATTCAGGAACTAAGAAAATAAACAGGAGAAACCCTTAGGGAGGCTAATGTTTGTATTGAACTTGTGCAAATGGGGAGAACTTCCAAAGATGGAGGGCTTCAGAGGTCAGAGGAGCATGGGTGAGAGGAAGTATTTCAGGTGCTGCTTTGCCTTTCCCCTGCATTTTCTTGAGACCAAAGCTACTTCTTCACAGAAGTCAGTGGCTGCAGCCAGACATTGAGGCTCTGCATCCCAGTGTAATAAGAGGACAAAGAACAAGTGCTGCTAGTTGAGAGGTTGATAAAAGCAGATGTTGAGGGCTAGAATCATCTAAAGACTCAATCGCTGACATGTGTGATGGTAGATGCTAGCTATCAGCTGGTTACTTAGCTGGGACTATTGGGTGAAATACCGACATGTCAGCTGAGCTTCCTTATAAGCTGGTAACTGGGTTCCAAGAGAGAGATCCAGGAAGAAAGTGTGGTACCTATCATGATAGTTAGACATTATGCTTCATTCTGTTTGCTGAGGCAGTTGCAATGTTCTGTCCAGGTTCAAGATGTTGGGAAATAGATTCCACCTGTTGATGGGTGAGTGACAGGATTCTAGAAGAGTATGTAGAAATGGAAATATTATTACAGATATTTTGGGAAAATAAACCTATTGCATAAAATTGTTTCTAAATAAGAATCAGAAACTAGATGACAAATGTCATCTGTATCAGGGGTTAGACTGATGGAAGAATTTTAATTTAAGTTCAGCGGCAATGGCTAGCTGCAAGTATATTTAGACAAAGAATTCAGACATCTGCTGGAGAGAACTCATTTTAAGGGAAGAACATGAGACAAACTTTGCTCAAGAATAAAGTGCTCTCCACAGTGATTAAAAACTGATAATGAATGCAGTTTCAGGGATTGTTCTTGTCAAGGATGACTAGGGAATAAAACATTTAGCAAATGAAAAAAACTTACTTGTTAAAATTGTAAGAAAGGCCAGGACTGGTTCACAAACTTAAAAATACAGTGAGTATGTAAAGAAATAAATACCCAGAAGATTACCAAGGTGACCATGTTTATCAGTCAGCTCTTATCAATGTGCTGTATAACGAACTACTACAAATCCTAAAGGCTTAACAAGCATGTACATTGGTCAGCTGGAGCTTGTTAGTTTTAGGTGGCTCCAAGTTTCAATATAGGCTCCTGACTGCTCCAAGTATTTCTCCTCCTATCCTCCTTGGTCCAGTGGGTTAGTCGGGTGATGTTCTTCTCGGGTGATGGCACAAGCTGATGGGTGAGTGGATAAAGGTGCTATCTCTCAAGGACTGGTGTCTAAACAGGCAAACTGTCACTTGCAACCCATTGGTCTAAACAAGCTATGTGGTCATTCCTAACAGCAACACTGTAGGGAAGTATACTCATCTTCAGTGGGAGGAGCTGCAAAGACACATGTCAAAAAGCAAGGGTAGCGGGAGGGATGAAAAACTGAAGACACTAGAGCATGCCCCTAAATGGGAATCAAAAAGTCTGATAAATTGTTCATGTTAGAAAACAGCAATTTTTTCTCATATGATTTCTGTATCCACAAACATTGTGGTATACACATACATAAATTTTAGACATCACTATTGCAAAAGTAAGAAAGAACATAGTTTTTGTTAGAGAATTTCAGCATCTTATGGGAAAAGTTCGAAGTTTCACTTGGTGTCTGAAACTAGACAAGGGAGCACTTTTTAATTTTATTTTTGTTTATTTGGGGGGTTATTACTTGTTTGTTTTTCCTCAATGTGAGAAATGATGATCCTTTTTATTCATGAAGGTAGTGGGTACCCACATGAAGAAGTCCTGTTTAAATCCGACGTGGGAGTTTGGGGTAGTATAACATAACAGGAGACTGAAAAAACATCGACTGGAATCGGGTTGTGAATTGTAATTGTATCAGGCTAAGGAGATTGACTTGTATCCTCTGTGATGACGTCAGAAAGCTTTGACTACTTCAGATTTGAATACGTCAGGTTTACGTTTTAGAAACCTGACTCTAATAACAATTGAAGGAAGTCCGAAAATACCTCGATGCAGGGTAGACAATGATTATTTTTCTAAAAGAGAGCAGAGAGTGGAGAGATTAATCTCAACTGGGAGATTTGGGGAAGACCAGTAACTACAACGGGAATCAAAAGGACTTTGATACATTGAAAACAAGTCATGAGAGATGGAAGGCAAGCAAGGGAGACGTGGAACATTCATTTATTGAGCGAAAGCTTGCTGAGTGCTGCTAGGTTCTGGGAACTGTGTTAAATATTGGGGATGTAATTTTGAACAAAACCAAAATTATTTCCCACCATTGAGGAGTTTATATTTAGTTAGATATAAACTAGACATTAACATAAATGTATTAAAAACCGTAACTGTAACAAATCCTGTGGAGGAGAGATACACAGTGCTGAGGGACTCTACAAGGAGTTTGTCTTGATCAGGTTAGGGACATCAGAGAATCTTCCATTAGAATGCAACACAGAAGTCAAGATGTGAAGGAGTAATAGGGATTAATTAGGTGAAGAGAGAAGGGATGGCATCTGACAGTATTGAGGGCTTAATATATGCTAGATGTTTCCTAAATGCTTTATGTGTATCAAATCGTTTCATCTTCAGAGTAATTCTATGATATAGAGTCTGTTATTTATCCTTACATTACAGATACTGAAACTGCAGTTCCCCGAGGGTTTCAGGTTATACAGTTGGTACATGGTGCACCTGGCATAGGAACCCAGACAACTGTTGTAATGCTCCAGTTCTCTCTGTTCTCATCACAGCATCTCCCCAGGCAGGGAAGAGAATCCAGGCAGAAGAAATGACATGTTCAAGGCTCTGGTGGAGGCATGCCTGGAACTGAAACGAGACAATGTGATGCAAGCAAAAGCAGCAAGGATGGAGTGAGACAGGAAAGGAAGATTGAGGCACTGATCCAGGGCTTTACAGTGCATGCGAAGAAAATTTTTTAAGCAATTATAAGATATTGAAGCATTTTAAGGAGTGAGATAATATTTTAAAATATTCATTTTGAAAATAGAAGGGTTGCCCAGAAAAAAACACCTGCTATAAATTACTCTATTTTTCATATTACATGACTGGATACTTTCCAGGCAGCCCTCGTATTATGGAGAGGGGATGGGGGAGCAGAATAGATACAAATAGACCAATTTGGTGGTTACTGTAATATGTCAAGCAAGAAATGATGGTAGTTTAGAAGAGGCTGAGATGGGTGGCTGTGGGTAGAACTTAGCTTTGTAGCAGGTAAAATTGCTTGGACTTTGTGAATTGACTATCAGAGAGGTAGGGGAATGGAAGAGAGGTGTGAAGAAAGACTTCTTGTTTCTGGCTTGGACACCTGGACACCTGGCACCAGTAAGGACAGACTCACTTGGGTTATTTTGGGGACTGGGCAAGATCAGCTCTGGTAGGTTTGAGGATTGAGATAGGGGCAAATGAGAAGCAGTCTAAAGGGAGTGAGTGCCCCCTTTGTCTAGAGCTTTTCCTCTTCCTCTGCAGATTGGTAGTTGTCAGTTACCACGAAAACATAGAAGATTGATAGTTCTCAGTTGTCACAAAGGCATAGGAGATCGGTAGTTGTCAGTTGCCACGGAAGTATAGACGCAACTAAGAATAGGAAAAGATATTAGCTTCTTGTGGCAGATATTAGCTATGGGGACAAGAATCACTTTATTTACTTCAGGTTTATTTCTAAAATACATTATGTTTTCTGGATTTGACAACATAATCCAAATGGTAGAAGAAACATAAAGCTCAATCATGTCAAATAATTTCGATTCAAGTAAGAGTTTTCTTTTTATTATCTGAAGCTTAGTGTAATATAGGGTTCTAAGATTAGATGGTATCTCAAAGGATTAAACATTCTGATCTTTTTCCTTCCAAGCTCAAATGCATTCATATAGCTACAAACTACCT
Source organism: Lyroderma lyra (assembly GCA_004026885.1). Classification (NCBI taxonomy): domain Eukaryota; kingdom Metazoa; phylum Chordata; class Mammalia; order Chiroptera; family Megadermatidae; genus Lyroderma; species Lyroderma lyra. Next base: position 14,838 of record PVJL010005653.1, on the reverse strand, counting down.
TACTTTTTTCCCTTAAAAATAGTCATATAAGCTCACACGTATTTTGTTTATTTATTTATTTATTTATTTACTTACAGACAAATAGTATTTGCTTTCTAAAAATGAGAAAATAAATCTTACACATTATTTTTTGTGTGAATATAAGATTGATGGAAAGAAATGCCTTCTCTTAAAGGGCAGACCTGCTCTCCTGCAAGAATTTAATTGAGCTTAAAAGTGCCATGAAATATAATTGGACATTTAAAGCAAGTAGACTGGAATGGAAGCTTCAGGTGAAAAAACAGGATACTAAATGTATATCAAAGTGAGATTCAGATATGAAAGGAACTGCAACCCCAGAAGCTATTTTTAACTATGATTTACTTTTGGTTCACTTGTGGAAGAGTTAATACGGGTACTTAAACCCATAAATTTAATTTTGCTTTTATGCCCTATTCTTAAGACAGCAAATTATCATGAACCATAAAACCCACATGGAAGGTTATTTTTCTAATTCCTGATTATATTCATTGTTAGAACTTTACAGCTCAATCAAAAATATTATCTAGGCCAGCGTTGTCCAACTTTTGGCTTCCCTGGGCCACACTGGAAGAATTGTCTTGGGCCACACATAAAATATACTAACACTAACAAAAGCTGATGCGTTGAAAAGAAAAAGTTGCAAAAAAATCTCATGTTTTAAGAATTGGTGTTGGGCCACATTCAAAACCATGTTGGGCCGCAGGTTGAACGTGCCTACTGTAGGCAGTTTTTCAGAAAATTTGGGTCACACAGACAACCAAGATGATTTAGCCAATAGTTTTCAGGAATGTGATTTGACGCCCAAGGGATTATTTTAAAACCCTGTGGTGGCATTTCGGTTTGTCACAATGGTTGGGGGACTTCACTGGGTAGGGCTGAGATGTTAGCTCTCCTGCCATCTCCAGGATGCTCTTATAAACATATAACCTCCCCATAGGCTGTACTGCACAACCACTGAATATTCTATTGGTCACTCACATAGGTGAGAACCCCTTTATAATTATCTGAGCCTAGAATGTAATTTGATTTTACATATCAACACAAAGTTTGATGTTCTTCAGAGCTTTTACTATACACTGAATTTTCCAGAAATGCTATTGTAATGTATAGTTGACCCTTCGCAGTGGTTAGGGGCGCTGACACGCGCACATTTGAAAACCCACATGCAACTCTACAGAAGGCCCTCTGCATCCACAGGGAATTGGTTCCAGGATCCCCTGAAAATACCAAAATCCATGGAAGCTCAAGTCTCTTATGTAAAATAGCATAGAACAATATATATAGTCGGCCTACGGCATCTATGGATTCCCACCATTGGCTGTGAAACCCACAGATACAGGAGGGCCACCTCTAAGTATTATGTATGTATTGAAAAAGTCCAATATAAGTGGACCTGCACATTTCAAATCTCTGCTGTTCAAGGGCCAACTGTATATTGAAGAAAAAAATGTATACTGTCTTATTTTAATTTTACAAAAATGTGATTCCACTTTGATCAACCATGCCACCAATGGGAACACCTGCTGCTTATACTAGACAAACTGGAGCAATACACTACAAACTCATCAGTGTGCATTACTGCTGCCCCATTCGTGGTGATGTTGGTGCCAGTATCTGACTTCTTCATTGTCTTCCTGGGTCGTGGCAATATTGCAATGTAGCTGTGTCTGAGAACTTGTATCTTGAAATACCAATTAATTATACATTGTTTCTATTTAACTTATGTATTTTTATATATTTGGTAATTATGGTTCAGGAGTTACATTATCTATGGAAGTGTTCATTACTAAATGTATGTTACAAAAGTGGAGTGTTAGGTCCAACAGGGTTAATTAATTGAACATCACTCATGCATGTGTACAAATGATACAGATATTTAAAGGCCAAGAAGAGACATTTGAACCCACTGAAGTCAGGGATTAGGTTACAGACAGTATAAAGAAACACCTAAGATTTTAGTATGAATATTTGGTTGAAAAAGTATATTTGAGTAAAAAATACTAGCAATTGTTTACATTATACCATATGTACATACATCAGAGTATTTTAAAAGGGAGAAGATATTGGGCTAATCATTCACAAGCCTATAAGCATTTTTAAATAAACACATTCAAATTTCTACAATTAAGTAGATAATGTATATAAATTTGGTTTGGACATTTTCTCTGGCTTATTTTTAAAACAATTTAGAGTTCAAATAAAACTTATTTTTAAAAAATTTGGCATTTACTATATAACAAATGTATTGAAAATTGTTAATATTTATTTCAGATATATATTGAGCACTTAGAGTACATATTTTAATTTCACATACACACACCCCAAAGACAATGATGGCTCAGTCTTTTTAGCCAATTGTTCAAGTCACGACTTCATGACTTAGATGTCTTATACACATTATTATTTATGCTATGTATAATATAACAATATATTTTAAATGAGGCTGTAGATGTGGAATATTTAGGAAAAAGTCTCTATATCTTGTGCCAGATTTTTCTTCATTAAATTAACCTTAATAATCTCAACATACATTTTGCTTGCCTGGAAGTTTCAGGTGACTGAACAAATAATGGGATAAGCCAAATAGATTCTGAAATTTAAGAGCTTAATTATTATGTGAAATTCTACCAAAGCTGATATTCAGACTTATAATAAATACCTTTTTGTAAAATAATATGTTTTAATTATTTAAGAAAATATGCAGTTCTCAGCTCTCATATATTCAACATTTGTATAATCAACATAAACCAACACTTCTAAACTCCCTTCCCTATACTAAATTCACACTTTCAATATGTCAGCTAGACAATCATTTTTCCAAAATATTACACAGAGGTGACAAGCAATCATGCCATCTCTCTTAAGTGGTTTGTTCCTCTGTTTACTAGCTGTAAAATCGTATACAATTTACTTTACTTTGCTAAGCTTCAGTTCGAAATGTGTAACTATAGCATCTCACAGTATTATAATAAATTTATTAATGCATGCAAAGGTGTTTTATACAGCCCTAACATAAGTGCTCATAAAAGTTAATATTCTGAATATTAGTTATTAGCGATAGCAAAGATCACAAATTTGGGGGCATGTTATTTTATTTTGTGTTTAAAATTTTAAAACATAAGGAATAACTGAAGTTAAGATGTTCCTATTATTGTTAAAATGCTTAGTCTCACAAAATTAAAATAAAGCAGATAAAACTGGAAATTATCTGCTGAAGTCTTGAAGTGCTGTGTCTTTAGCCAAAATCTCACATTCTTTGATCCCAATCTCAATTTCACATGCACTGAGTTCATAATGTGAAGGTATTATTAAAGACTTTTGAAATATAACATATAATTTGTGATTTTATCATACCTTTCTCCTAATGAAACTTCTCCTTACAAAAATGTTTTCACAGTGAATTTTTTCAAGTCTTTAAGAAATATACAATATATAAAAATAAGGAACATCCTTATTTTACTCTAATTACAAATTTTCATTTTAATTTTTTAGTCATGAAGATGCTCCAACAATCAAATTCTTTTGCTATTAGATTCGAACATACCACAGGGACTGAGATAATATAAATGTACAAATATAATTTCTTTACTTCTTAACAAATTTTTAAAAAGCAGTTATTAATGTAACTTCTTATTTGGTGGCTTTCCTTCCAGATGACACTGCATGGGAGACCTTGTTTCTCCTAATCCTGTAGTATATTTCTTTGAAATTCTATATTTTACATAATGTAATGCTTTTGAAAGTTTTAAAAATTCATTTAGGTATTTCTTAATTTGCTTTTATCTTCCTGAGGCATAACAATGGAATTTTTAAAAGAACATCACCATTAAATTTCAAAGCAGTGCATTTCCCCCTAGGAATTTGGTCCTACGTGGTTTCTAATGTACCAAACTTCATACTTGCATACACAAAGAGATTCTATTGAAAACCTACTGAGTTCTTTTTATATAGTGGGACTGGAAATATTCTGATTCTTCAAGTCAAAATTCTTACATGGCCGTTAAAAAATTGTTGAGAGGAATAGCAAGCAATTATGTATTATCCACTTATTCTTTTCTTTAAGTGAAGAGACAAAATCAATTTGACTTATGGTCCCTTTGGAAATAATATATTTGGACATACCAAGTAAATGGTCAAAGTTTAATCAGTTGAGCCGATTGCTAAGGGCTACAGGCAAATGGACTGACGTAAAATATAGAATGTCTAATAGAGACAGAAGAACAAAAATCAGAGACATTATTTATCCCTGGGGAGTGAAAAGCAGAGACTGTATTGAAGCTGTCATTGACAATGTGGTGATCAAATGCTGGCAGATTTTTCAGTGTACAGTAACAAGAAAATCCATTTCATTGGATCTGCAGGCAGGAAGTAATTTCTAGGTTTCATATTTTAAAGCATGATTGACTTAGGCAGCCCTGTAGAACGTACTATTTGCGAACTATTGACATTTGGTGATAACAAAATTTTGAGTGGGATCTATTTCAACTTCTACCCACACTCTCTCCATCCATAAGTGTGGGGATGCTGGGAGCCAATGTGAGGATTCTACCAAGAGCTAGACAAATCAATTGCAATTACATTTTCAGAAAATGAGAATGCAACCGCAAGGTCATTCATGGACCCATTGGGCCCACTACAAGCATGATGTGAGGCAAAACTCCAGCTATCGCTGATGACTGCTTGTCCCAGCTTTGACATGTGGACCACTGTGGTGTTTTGGATCCCTAGAAAACAGCATTAATTCTGTGCCCATGTCTAGCAACCCCTGAAAGTTACTTCCCTTTCTCTGGTATTTGGTAACTTTAGAAAATGGGCTGTGAAGATTTTCAGTACATATTTGTGCAGTATAATATGATCCTTCCTCATTGGGGCCCCAAATTTTCCCCATCAAGAGGCTTAAAGTTCACGAACTAGCTTCACTGAAACTAGATGAAAAAAAAAACCAAAAAAGAAAAGAAACTAAATGAGAGGGCTTGACTCTCCATTGTGGGTTTTCCAGTCCAATTTCTGAGCTTGAGATTTTCTGTTATGCAAACCAGGTAATATTTTAGAAGCAAATTCCTTATCTTTTTCATTCTTAGGAAAACTATAATCAAATGAGCCATTTTCAGATCCATGAGGTCCAAAACCTTCAGACTACAATATTGTCTGTATGTCCCATCTACACTGAGCTTTCCAAAGATATTGGGACACCCAGCAGTGGTGTATTTCTCAGTGTTGTAATGAAGGAAATAGCTTTTTGTTTTTCCAGGAAGATGAAGTGGTCTTGGGAAAGTCTCAAGTCTCTTAAGATAAATTTACTGCAACATTCTCAATTTTTTGTTTTTGTCTAACAGATGCTAAAGAAGTTCTGATCTCTCAGCCCCACCAAGCAAACTGCTGCAGGCACTTCCAGTTTTTAGAGCTAGCACAGGAAATCCAGAATCTCTGGCAGCACTCGTATTAGTACCTTCTACCAAATGCAATGTTAAATTTCATCCTCCTTGGTTTAGCTCTCTTAGAATTCATTCACATATGCATTCCTCAGGTTGCTGCCTGTATAAATGGATATAACCTTGAAATTCCTTTACAGTATAAGCTATTTCCTCCATGATCATATTTTGCACTTGTCCTTTCAGAGCATGATGAGATCTGGCTGTACTTCTGTTCTAGTGGCCATGAAAGACGGTGTGGGCCTTGAGAACCAGCATCCCTTTGAGAGTGAGATTGAAAAACTAGGACCAAGTCTGCATGTTGAAGAAAAACTGTTATCTTGTCTCCAAGCTCCTTCCTTACCTTGGGTAGGGGCCTTGGGCCTGTCTCTTTTAGGCATTCCTGGGCCTTGGAAAGGGAGTCTTAGAGCCTTGAGGTTCCACATGGTCACCTAGATTAGTAGTGACACTGACATTTTTTGAAGCAAAATCTAAAAGGCTGATTTTACTGGCATTTTCAAGGAAGATTAGTTCTTACCAGTAATTAATTGGCTTTTAAATAGCTGTGTATGTTAAATTTACTCACGGGTCTATTAAGGATTCAGGAATGCTGAATCAAGAAATTGTTCGAATAAGAACAACGTAAAGGATGTCTTTATAGAAGTTAATATAATTACCATCAACTAATGTCCACACAGTGCCCAGTCAATATAAAGCACTGAGACAAGTTGGAAGAAATACATGAAAGATGCCTGGCTCTGATGCTAACTGATTGTAAGTGACTTTGGACAAGTCATTTGAGCTGATTCTTAATTTTTTTGTGTGTGTCATTTGGGTAAAGTAATCCCACCTGACTACCCACAAGGCAGTTATAAGGGTGAAGTAAGTGGAAAGTTTACTTGAATGGTACACAAAACAGGGCAAAAAATTAAGAATGAAAACAGTGTAAACATCTACAGACAAGAGCTATGCTTGATATATTCTGATATAAGAGGAGAATGAGATTCACATATGATTGCAGTAGTCATACTGATATTAATTTTTAAAATAGAGTTACCTGTTGAAGTATATGGGAATTTGTTAGGCTACTCTGTATACTTATGTTTATGTATGAATTTCACATGATAAAATGTTTAGAAAAACAGATTCTTAATTTAGAATAATTCTATATTTGGAGTACTATGACTAGAAATAGGAAAAAAGTAAAAGAAGGAGTGACAAACATAAGAATGGATCAAAAAGTAAGTATTGTACTTAATGCTGGAAAGGAATGGAGAAAGTAAAAAGAAACCCAGCAAATGGAATGTTTTTTGGTAAAGAAATAATGGAGAGAAAGTAGTGGTAAGAGGAAACAAATAAGAGAGAAAATGTACCATGGACCCAATAATTTAGTTGAAAGACAGGGAAGAGAATCCTCATTCACGCCTAATGCTTCTGCTACTATTATATTTGCATATGGATTTGTTTCAAATCTCTGTGACTATAACCTTGACCATGGTTTGATATTCCAGACTCATATGGCCAATGGCCTACTGCACATGTCCTCTCAGAGTCCTGCAGCTCTTCAAACTCAGTACGTCCAAAGCAACAACTATTTCCAGCCTTACCTGTCCCAAATACTCTCTTTCTCTCCCTCCACCACCACCCCACCACCTGCTCATAAATCATATTCTCCTTGTTTCTGTGAATGGCAACCAGTCACCCAAGCCCTACACACACACACACACACACACACACACACAAACATACGTCTTTCTTCTCCATTCCTCCCCACATCCAATTGGTCACTGTCTTACTGTTTCTGCTTTCAAAACCTCTCAAGTTTGTCATATCCTTAATTGGTATTCTTTTCAAAATTATTACAGAATTCTCCTAACTGGTTTTCCTATTTCCAGTGTTGACCCAACCTGAACTACCCATAGTTGCTGCCAGTGATAGTTCTAAAGCCCAGATCTGATGGTGCTGGACCCCTGCTTAAAACTCACATGGCTTCACTTTACGTATTAGGCCCTCTGTCATCCAGCCCTTGCCTACCTAGGTAGCATTGTCATGTGGTGATCCTCGCTTGCTGCCTTTCCACTCCTATCAGACTAATTGCACTTTCTCAAACACAGCATGCATATTTATGCTTCTGTGCCTTTGCACCTGTTTTTCCTTCTGCTTGGAGTGCTCTTCCCATCCAGTTGACGGGCTTTTTACTTACTTTCAGAGCAGGTTGAAGAACTCCTTCTTCTGTGAAGGCTTTGTTGACCCACATCCCATGAGAACTTAAGTATAGCATAATTAATATCCCTGCTAAACCCAACTCACCATTGTCTCCTACTATAAGAGATTATGAACTCATCCAGATTTGAGATCATGTTTCATGAATTCCTGTGTTCTCAGCAGCCAGCTCAATACCTGAGGTGACTGTAATACTACTGGGAAGAGCTTTGTTGCTTTCTGTTTCCCTCCTGTTTGGGAAATACATATGGCCCCATTTCTAGAAAGAAGAGGCAAAAGAATATGTTTTTTTTTTCTTTTCTTGTATGAGTATTTCTCTTTTTGTGTATGTATTTATATAGCCATATGTGGCTTAATATAAAGATTCAGAGCTTTGTGCACTGATAAGAGACACCATTTGTGTGTGCCTGTGCATTTATAAACCAGACACTATCTCGAATACTCTGTGTGTGTATATTCTATTGTTTTCTCCCACCAGTCATATAATGTAGATGTTATTATATCCATTTTAAAGATAAGGGAACTGGGGGATGGAATGCTTAAATAGGTTGGCTGGGATAACACATTTTATGCCAACTGGGTGAATCTGGTGCCTGTGCTCTGAATTACAGATGCTTCTTTGGCCTCCAATGTTTGTTGTTCTAAATACTTGTTAGACTGCTTGTTTGTAGAATGATAGCTGCACCTAAACTCCATGTCTTTAGGAAGGTTAAGGTTTGCCTTTGTGCCAGTCACTCACCTGTTCACATAGTTTTGGTTTGAACTTGACTCTAATGTCATTCTAAGCAGAGATTGGATTGGAGTGATTGCTTTTCTATAAGGGAATCTAAAGCAAAAAGAAAATTAGTGCATTTTAGACATAGCCATTATTTTATCTATCCTAGGGCAACATAAATGAAGCTGGAGTTTCTTTCTTTTGCAGAGGAATTTACTTTTATACAACCTGTTTATCACTGAGCTATTGGGACAAACATAGCTATAGTGACAAACCCCAAAACCACCACATGTATTTGACAAATGTCAGTGGACTTCACTGTGTATTCTAAGTTTAGAATAACATAAAAATCATATTTAAGTAGAGAATTTTTATTCCAATTGCAAGAATTCAGAGCCATAGCATTAGGAGAACTAGATAACTGTCAGAGAAAGCTGTTCTGTTTTATCAAGTCTAGTTTTCTGAAATTTAGCAGCATATTGTTACATCAGGTTCAGGCTAGAATCAGAGTTTATGATTGGAATCAATTTACCTAACATTCTGAAACTGAAATTCCATATAAGTCAACCTGATTTATCAATAGTCTATTTAGGAGGAAAACCCTACCATTAATGTGATCTAGGAATTAATCCTCTGAGATTTTTACTTGCTTTTTTACTATGAGCCTTGCAATAATATTTTGATGGGAGTAATTTGTAAGTCAACATAAATGTAGTAATATGGGTAAATCAGAGAGGGAAAGTTTTGGAATAAAGAAAAATCACATAGTTGAAGATAAAGTGCTATAATATAAAATTAAAAGGGTCTACCAGAAGATTAGAATATTGAATATGATATAGAATTAACTAGAAAATTATGAGTATAGGAAAGCAGGGGTAAAAAAGAAAATCTTTAGAAAAATATTAAAAGCACAAAGCTATACAAATAAAATAGTAATCAAAGAATAAGAAAATAAATTAGTGTGTTTCTGCCCTGGCTGAACATTAGCATCACTTGAGGAGCTTTAAAATATACTAATTAATCTGAGGTGAGATCTGAGTATAGTCTTTGAAATCTCCCAGGTGATTGAAATATTCATCCAGGGTCAAAAAACTCTGAATTAAATGATGATTTGAAGGCTATTTATAGTCTCTTACTTTTGAAACATCAAAAATGTGGGCTATAAATAGAGACTTAAATTGAATTTATCTAAGTAACATTTTAAAATTTTTGCTTTCTGTGGAAGTCCTTAAAAAGAAATCTGACTTATTAGAATAATAAAACCTCCAATCATTTCTAAATGGCTAATTCTTTCATATCCTTTCACCTTTTTATTAGGGTGATATAGCTTTAAAATTCATGATGACCTTTGTTTACTCATAATAGCTATGGAAAATATTAAAGAAAAACATCATTCTTATGTTAGAAAGAACTCTTTAAAGGCTGTAGCTCCATTTCTTCATGTTAATTTAAACAGCAGCTGCCTTGCTTTTTATTTTCCTTTCTTTAGAAATCATAAAAAATTCTTTTAGTATTTTTATATGATGTGAAAACATCTGTTTTGTGTAGATAAAAAAAATAATAATTTTCTTCAATCTTCTTCCCTCAGGAATTTTTCAGTTCGCTGCAAAACGAAGCGAAAAAAAATTGGCCTTAGGGAAGTTTACTTTAAAATGTCCCAGGTCAGTATGCAATCTAGTATCTAGTATCCTTCCATTATCTCTTGGAATAAGGACCAGTTACAAATCCTTATCCACGGCCTGAGCTCATCTCACTCTTCAGATGGAACTCTCTGTGTGTCCTCTCCTCATCTACAATGACAGCTTCTGAGGGAAGCATTAGATTTCACAAATGCTTATCTTCCACTGTGTGTTTCTGGGCACAGTGTAGTTATGGAATAAATATTTGTTGTGTTAATGAAATAGTCTTCCCACTCACACCTGCCCTCGTTAAAAGAAAAGATGGGTCTCAATGAGGTGTCCCTGTATGTGTGATAAACAATGTAATAGAGAGAAGGCCCCAGGTTTGGAGCAAACGAAAGGAATATTTCCTTTAGAGTAGCAGCAGATAAAATTTAATGCAAAGAATTCAACCAGTACAGGAGTTGCTGGTTGGCCAGTCCGTTGCTTCCATAATGTAACCTGTGTAATTAATCAAAATTAGGATGGGTCTCAATAGAAGTCATGCAAGAACTAAACATAAGTGAGGGGCCAGTGAGGTTTAAGTCACTAAAGCATGATCTGGAAATGTACAAAGCCAAGGAAATTGGGCAACTTTAAAAAGGCTTAGGATTTATTATTTTTTTTTAATCAGCATCAGTGATTGGTTTTAGAAGTTATTTCCAGTACATCAGAGACATGTGGGTGGAGTGAGTCATTCTCATTCCCTTATAATTCACTCCCTCACTCCAACCTTCCCCAACACCCATGAGCAATCTGCTAACTTTCTGTCCTGCAGACTATGAGTACCATAATTTACTGAGAATGCTTCTGAAGAAAAACTCGAAAATCCAACCAGGCACATGAATCCACTGTAAATCAGAATTAATAAATTTGTCGTACACTTGCATCTCTCAACACTGCTTCCTTCTACTTCTCTAATCTAACCTGGAATATCAAGAAAGTTTGGATACAGCAACATCAATAATGCCAGGCTATTTGTAGGGTTAAATTCTGCTGCGAAGTGAGGAGATGAAGGATGAAACACACCATATGGTGCCGAGTACTCCTTTTAATATTGACGCTGATGGTTTCCGTTTTTGCATTTTCAGGAATGGGATATAATTCTAAGAGACAACCTGAAAATCTTCATATCTGTAAATCATATAGCTTCAACAACCCTTAAAGCTCTGGGCTTCTCTCAAAAATATTTGTAGGACACCCCAGGAGATTCTCTAGACTGATAAGGCCATGGTCAGGGACCACATAGTGCTGTCACTATTGTGCTGCTTTCTCTGCATCTAGAAGTTATCCTCCTTGGGTAGTTCTTGTGTCAATTAATTAGACGTTAATAGCAGCACATATGTACCACTCTCCCCTGCTGCCTCTTGGCTTTAACCAGGCTGCTGAGGGTTGAGGGAGAGACGAACTACTGATATATGTGTGAAGACTTTAGGGAGTTGGGAGAGGGGAAGCTTATCATGCCTCCAACCTGGAGTTTGACCACTTATTCCCAACTCCTGCTGCTCCGCTGTGCCAGACGAAGGCCTCCTCCTGAACCTGCCTCTCATCATTTTTGTCCTTGACACTCTCCCAGAAATAGCTCATTGAATCAGAGAGAGTGTGGCTTCCCAGAGGCCTGCCTCATATGACCTCCCTGAGAATAAATTTTTAGGGATAACCAGAAAGTCATTTAGACTTTTTTGCAGGTTCCAAGTTGAGGGAGCTGAAATGTACTTCAGTATGTGATAGACAATGGAGTTTATACCCTATCCCTGCATCTCTCTTATATTTGCGTGCCAACTGGAGTCCCTTGCATGCAGCTTCCTAGTCAGGGTTTTGGTGTGGAGGTTCTTTTAGACAAACACGTGAAGTGCCATTTTTCACTTGTTCTCTTGGCAGTCCCAGTGCTGCTTATCTAGAATTCTAGTTAGTAGTCCGATCACTCACTGTTCACCGTCTGTGCTATATCTTGCCACTCAACAAATGTCAAATCCTCGGGGGGCACAGTCTGTTAGAGAACTGCTTTGTCCAAATATTCCTATATTAAGTCAGCTGCTCATGGAGACTGGGAGTTCCTCTTTTTACCACAAACCTGTATGAACTCATAGCACCTTTGCCCAGAATGAAAACTGTGCTGGTCTCATCTGGGTGGTACAGGGTTGATAGCAATGGGCCCATTCCAGGAAGAGTGTTATCTGGTTCTATTTCTGCACCACTTCCATGAATTATTTGAGTAAGTCAGCTTTGAGCTCTGTAATAGTTTTCTGATATATTATATGATGGGGTGCACCAGGTGATGTCTCAGGTCCCCTCTAACTTAACTATCTATGAAATCAAAATAACTTTTTGGGTTACTTAGCATATTCTCAATATATGTTCACTAATTTTAGGGCAGGTTCTAGGAGATATCTGGTTACATCTCTGTTCTTAAAGACCTGCTCTGTTTATAAATGGTCATTCACCTATGATCATTCATTCCTACCTTTCTGTAGCGATAGATACTTTTGTAAAGTGTCTTCACGTTTATGATTGCAAATAGCCTGCTCAGGACACATTATAGAAGGAAAACACGGGCCTCAGAAAATTATGATGCTTGTTTAGGGCCTTGAGGGTGATATATGGTTGAACTGGGAGTAGAACCCACGTTTTTCCTCTCTTGACATCTAGTACTCTTTCCACCTCATTATAATGAAATAATATGGAGACAGTACAGGCCAGAGTACAGTAATATCATCCATACAGAGTAGACTGTGCTTTGTGTATGTCTTTCATGAAGGAGGTAGTGAGTGGGTAGGGGAAAGGTCACATTTTACTCTTTGAAAATGTGTGGGGAAAAAAATGTCCACACTATTGCCGTGGTGAGGATTTCTGTAAATTATACCTATTCTCAAAGGACTGTAGTCACCGTAGATTTGTTTTCATGAACTAGAATTTACAGTTGTGCTGATTTACAGCTTTCCCATTGTGAGTAATTTGTTTTCCCCACCACTACTGTCCTTCAACTGTATAGCGTTTCCTTTCTTTGGTGCTTGAAATACATGATTAGTAACCTTGATAGAGAATGTTGATATCTATAAAGGCCACAAATTGACTTCTCTCTCATTATTTTGGGGTCACTTTTGTAAGAAATCTTAACTTGGACTTTCTTTCTTAGTTACTAATATTATTTTATATTAGTTTCAGGTATACGGCGTAGTGGTTAGACATTTATATAATTTATGCAGTGACCCTCCCGATTAGCCTAGTGCCCACCCGGCACTATACATAATTGTTGCAGTATTATTGACTATATTCTCTACGTTCAACTTTACATTCCCATGACTATTGTGACTATTTTGTAACTACCAGTTTGTATGTCCTAATCCCTTCATCTTTTTCATCCAACTCCCCCAAAACCCTTCTGTTATGGCAACCATCAGTTTGTTTTCTCTATCTATGGGTCTGTTTCTGTTTTGTTTCTTTATTTTGTTCTTTAGATTCCACATATAAGTAAAACCATATGGTATTTGTCTTTCTCAGTCTGACTTATTTCATTTAGCATAATGCCCTCTAGGATCATCCATGTTGATGCAAATGATAAGATTTCCTTCTTTTTTTATAGTTGAGCAATATTTTATTATATACATGTACCACTTATTCTTTATTCAATTGTCTATTGATGAGTAGTTGGGTTGCTTCCATATCTTGGCCATTGTAAATAGCACTGCAGTGAACATAGTAGTGCATTTATCCTTTTGAATTAGTGATTTGGATTTCTTTGGATAAATTCCCAGGAATAGAATTGCTGGGTCATGAGGTAGTTCCATTTTTAATTTTTTGAGGAACTTCCAAACTGTTTTCCACAGTGTCTGCACCAATTTGCCATCTCACCAACAGTGCACAAGGGTTTCCTCTTCACAGCCTCTCCAACACTTGTTCGTTGAGTTACTGAGATAGCCATTCTGACAGGTGTGAGGTGATTTCTCATTGTGGTTTTTATTTGCGTTTCCCTGATGATTAGTGACATTGAGCATCTTTTCATATTTCTCTTGGCCATTTGGTGAAATGTTTATTCAGGTTCTCTGCCCATTTTTTGATTAAATGGCTTGATCTTTTGGTGTTGAGTTGTATGAATTTTTAATAAATTTTGTATATTAACCCCTTATCAGATGTATTGCTGATGAATATCTTTTGCCATCCAGTAAGTTAATGGTCTTTTTGTTTTGTTGGTGGTTTCCTTTGCTTTGCAAAAACTTTTTAGTTTAATGTAGTACCATTTGTTTATTTTTTTCTTTTGTTTCCCTTGCCTGAGCAGATAGAGCAGTAAAAATATTACTATGAGCATTGTCAGAGAGTTTACAGCCTATGTCTTCTTCTAGGAGTTTTATGGTTTTGGATCTTACATTACATCATTAATTCATTTTGTACATGGTCTAAGAGGGTGGTCCAGTTTCATCTTTTTGCATGTATCTGTCCAGTTTTCTCAACACCATTTATTGAACAGCCTGTATATTCTTACCTCATTTATCATATTAAATGACCATATAGGTATAGGGCTCTCCCTTGTCTTCTATTGATGTAATATATGTTTGTTTTTATTCCAGTACTATGTTGTTTTGATTTGGTATCAGGTAGCATGATACCTCCAATTTTGTTCTTCCTCAAGATTGCTATGGTTATAATCACAAAAAATGTTAAGATTATTTGTTCTAGTTCCTTGAAAAGTGTCCTTTGGTATTTTGATAAGAATTGCATTAAAGCTGTAGATTGTTTTGTGTAGTATGGACATTTTAACCCTGTTGATTCTTCTTATCCATAAGCACTGTATAGTCTTGCATTTATTTGTATC
>PVJL010005652.1:71911-104940 GCA_004026885.1 Lyroderma lyra | reverse complement strand
GACAGAAAAAACAAAGAACTGTATGACTTCACTCATATGCGGAATATAAAACTGAAAGCAAAGAAAAAAAGAAATGAACAAACAAATAACCCATGGACACAATCAATAGTTTAATGTTTATTTGGGGACGAGTGGGTTAGGGAGGGGAGAAAGGGGAGGGGGTGGGAGAGGAGGGGGGAAGCTAAATATAAGGTGATGGGAAGAGAACTCACATTAGGTGGTGAACTTATTATACAACAAGGTGACAATGCACTGTAGAATTGTATGCCTGAAACCTATGTAATCCTTGCTAACAGATGTCACCCCAATAAGTCTAACAATAAAAATGAATTTAAAAAAATGCCATTCTTACAAAAGACAGTATCAAGATCCATGATAAAGATGTATATATTGAGATTTTATATACACACACACACACACACACACACACACACACACACCAGTCTAAAAGCCACATGATCTAATGGAGAAAAAGTATAAATAGCAAATTCCAATACAAGACAGCAGTAATAACTGCCAGGTTTAGATCTCAAAACTCCATTTCTTTTTTTTTTTTTTTTTTTTGGTATGTGGGTAGCTCCCTGACTGGGAATCGAACCCAGGCCGCAGCACTGACAGCACCAGCGCCGAAGCCTTAAGCCACTACACCATCAGGGAACTCCCTCAAAACTCCATTTCATGTATTTCATATCTCCAGTTGCCTCCTTAAACACTTCAAACATTTCAAGGTCCCAAAAACTTAACATCTCCACATTTCATCATCTGACTCACATATAATGTTTCTTTTCCTCTGTTCACTCATTTATAGAAGGGCATTACGATTCTTGAAAATACACTGTCACCTTTAAATTGACCTTCACTACCATCTTACCCAAAGTCTGAACTTTTGACTGTCTCCTAACTAGGTGATTTACTTGTATATGAAGCATAATTTTTTGAGAGTTTTTTATTAAATTGACTGGAGTGACATTGGTTAATAAAATTATATAGGTTTCAAGTACAGTCACTGCTGTTAATGACCTAACCTGTTTAATGACTTCTCGGACTTAACGACCCATTCTCCAGTGCAAGGAAACCCCTTTCTCAGTCTTTGTCTGGTTCCAGCAGTCAGTTAGTATTCACTACATGAAGCGTTCACAATCATACAAGACTACATATTTTATTTATAAGTGTGGTGTTGCATGTTAGCAATTGAAAAATACATAGTTTGTCACTATGGCACCGTGACACATCTCAAGATATTCATCTTTAAGCTCCTCACTTATTGACCAATTTGCTTACCAACCTGGTTTAGGAATGGAACTCAGTTATTAAGTGAGGAATGCCTGTATACAATGAAATAATACATCATCTATAGATTGCATTGTATATTCACCACCCAAAATCAAATCTCCTTCTGTCACCATATATTCGACCCTCTTTACCCTCTTCTACCTCCCCTTTCTTACCCTCTGGTAACCACTAAACTGTTGTCTGTCTCTATGAGATTTTGCTTGTTTTTCTTGTTTGTTGTTTTAGTTTTATATCCCACAATGAGTGAAATCATATGGTGCTTGACTTTTTCTGTCTGACTTATTTTGCTTAACATGATAATCTAAAGATCCATCCATGTTGTTGCAAATGAAAGTATTTCATCTTTTCTTATGGTTGAGTAATATTCCATTGTGTACATGCACCACATTGTTAACAAATTATTGAAGGACACTTCTAACTAGGTGATTTACTTGTACATGAAGTATAATTATTAAAATTTAACTTTTAAATCCTTTATAATCTGAATTGTTTCTAAACTCTGTCAATAGCATGTCATTTGAATTTCTTAGAACACTGATCAAACTGTTTTATATTAAAATAATGTATATATGTCCATGATGCCATTTTTATCAAGTTTTGAGTCAAACAGCACACTGAGCACAGTGGGATTTTAATATGCTGAATCAAATGGCACACTGATAGTACAAGTAGGGTATCCTAATATTTGTGCACTTGTTCATTTCTGCTATACATTGTTTATATCCACTTCCTTATGAGAGTTGCTCTGAGGATGACAATTGTATATTTAAAAAATTTTAAGATCTATATAAATTCTAAAACTGTCCAATGAAGAGTTACATACAGAGAGGAATATGTCTTTCAACAAGATTTTCCAGGTTAGTGTTTAGTTAGTGAACAGTGAAACACCTGAAGAAGTGACCTTAATAAACTTTAGAAAAGATTACTTTTCAAAATTGTCATGGTTTCTTTAGAAATTTATTCCTGGATTTTTAAAAAATAAGATTTTCAGATTTTCCCTTGTATGAAAATAAAGTTAAAAGAAAAATATGGTGCATCTCCCAAAGTAGCTTTAATACTTGATTCTTCTCCATTGCCTAAGAATAATATTGGCTATGAACTAGCACGTATTTCTCTGGGACAGCTCATGTGAAAAGCTGCTAAGGTATTTGCAGTGCAGAGGACAAAAGCATTAAAATACTGGGGAATTACATGAACACATTTATGCTGTGTGCAAAACATTCTTGTGAGCAATTCTAAAATATCACTAGATCATAAAAATTCTACTTAGAATTCTTATAAGTATAACTCCTCATGTTTACTAATACCGTCAGATCAGTTCTAACCTATCCACCTCCTTTTCAAATATAAATTAGCTGCAAAATTACTTATAAGCCACCCACCTCCACTTCACATACAAACTGGCTGCAAAAGCATATCAGGTATATAAATAAAATAAGAAACATTTGAAGTCACTGAATCAAACTTCTTACCCAGTTGAGAATTAGCAGCTATAATATTCCCGACGGAATCGTCCTTCCTTTGTCTGAACACTGACTGCAGGGATTTCCTGACTCCTTGACCCTGTCCATTCCATCATTTTGGCTAAGGAAAGTTATTAAAATGTACAGTGTATGTAATTTTTAGTGACAGCTCCTAGTGTAGTTTCTCTTTACCAGCAATCTTGATAATGATAGGGTATACATATTGCTATTTTTCTTATTTTAAAAAATTGAAATATATATGATATGTATATACTCATAAACATCAATTGTACATAATCATATACAAATGAAACATTAGTTTTAAACTGCATATAATTACTGGCATTTTTATTTTAAAAAAAGAAGTTTGTCACATATCCATGCAAAATCTTCAGGTATTATTCTCACATCTTAGGCCTCCAGTCTTCGCAGAGCTCCACTGATTGTGTACACTCCATCGAACTGCAGACTGATGGGAGCTTGCTTGATGATTTGCTATAGTTGTTACTTTTTAACCCTCTATCTGTCCTTTTGCTATCAAAGTCTATTCATTTTGGGTTTTATTCAACCTATGATCTTATCTTAAAAACATTCCCAAATTCCCTAAGAGCAAAACAAACCTTGACATTTTTTTTGGTGGAGATTATGATTGTCTTGTCTTCCTTCAAGCCTTTTCCTTTCATGCCAGACTCTGAGTTTTTCAAGTCTCTCTGCCCCTCTGTCCTCCAACACTCCACTCTACTACTCCATCTTGCTGTTCAGTTATGCGTGTTATGCTTTTGATGGACTGAAAGCTGCACTTCTTGAACATCCACTCATTTGTTCTAGGGTTGTTCTCAGAAATGGTGGAAAATAAAATCAATCCCTCTTCTCTTGGTGGCTCATCAAGTAGCGTTCATGTGCCCTTCAAATTTGCCTTTCAAACCTTGTTCTGTCATCAAGTGCTTATATTAGATAAGCTCTACACTCTTTACCAATCTAGGGAGCCACTTCCTCAGATGTGGTTCACAAAAATGAGTATAATTTTCCAAATGTTATGTAATCAGCAGAGAGTTCAGTGAAATACTATCTTTTTGATCTGATATAATCCTTTTATGAATGTATTCTAAGCATTTGTAGCAGGCATATTATATTAGGCAAAGAAGCTAGTTAAAAGGGGAAAAATTTAGTTCAGTTAATAGTTGTTTCATCTTCAAGATGTTATAGAAACAGTTTTCCTTTCCCACAATTTCCCCAAATTTATTAACATAGTTAATAAATAGACTGACCAGACATATTTTTTTGTGGTCAGCCGAGTCTCACTGGGCTAAATTCAAGGTGTCAGTAGACTGCCCATATGTACTGTTTAAAACAGGATGATACATTGTTTTCTGTCCCATTTAATATTGTACATCTGGTTAGCTTATTCATAAATTTAGAGACATAGAACCGTTCATAAAAACAAGTAAGAGTTGGTTTGCACAGTATTGCACTTCACAAAAACAATACATTTTTTATTTTTTTGCCCTGGTTTTAGACTCTTTTTTAGCACTTAGAACTGTTACAGTTTATGTACCTGGGATAAAATGATGTTTATTGCTTGATATATTCATTTATTCTATAAACATTTACTGAGGATCACCTTGTACCTGGTACAATGTAGTGGGTTCTCACAAAAATAATAAACATTCCACATTTGCTCGGAGCTCACATGAAGACAAATAAACAAATACATAATTCAAAATAAAGTAATAGGTTTTATAATAGTATCATACAGACATTGGTATAGAAGCATATGGGGACCACCTACAATTTCTGGTCACTCAGGCGCTTCTCCTGAGAGAAGATTAATTTAGTTAAATTTAAAAACTGAAGTTTTTCAGGTTGTCAAAGAATATTTCCTGCACTAAGGCATACCACAAAAAGAGAAAAATTGACACGAAGGACTGGAGGTAAAACAGCATAAAGCCTGTTTGAGAAACTGTAAGTAGTTAGGCCTTTATTAAGAAGAGAGCATTGAAGGAGTTGTGGAAGATGAGGCAAGAAATCTTGATGAGGTCTTTGTTAACATGGGTCACAGTATTTGGTAAGAAAAAATTTTATTCTCTATATTTTTATATTTCTTTAGTAATTTCTAAATTATAATTGAAAATAAATTTTAAAATTGTAAAATTTTATTAATTGTATTAATAAAATATTAATATTTTATTATATTTGCAGTGTTTTTAATTTTTATTTTCACATTTCAACATGTATCAGTAATGAGTGTATCTCTCAGATACACGTGACCTATGCTGTCATTTTTTTTAACTGCGACCTCTGCAGGATTAAACCTACCGAGAAAAACTATCCCCAAAAGGGAAAATACAATTTGATGTGTGTTTAGTGATTAATCAGCAAGTATTTTCTGAATTTACATGTGTTCAGAACAGTAAATATTGTTATTGAGTCTGGTCAAGAAGCATAAAACATGGCCCTTGCCTACAAACTGGAAAATATAAATTAAATATATGATATAGTGCTAGTGGACAAAGCAAGGCAGGACCAAGTTGGGAAGTATACTTTATGTAAGCATTCTAAGAAGATAAGACCTTATGAAGATGAAATAATTATACCAGAATTGTCTGGGAAGGCACACTAGAATAGTAGTTTAAAGCATGGACACTGGCGTCATCAGCCTTGTGTTGGAATTCGATCCCAGCTATATAAAATTAGGCAAATGTCTTAAACTCCACAAGTCCCCATGTCCTTGTCTAAAAAATAGCAATGATAATAATATTAAGGATTGTATGTTATATAATGAATATAAAGCCTTTAACACAGTGCTTACTGCATAATCATACCACCCCTTTCCTCCATAGGTCATCTGTTGTTACAGAAGCTTCAATAGCAAGGAAGAGTTTGGACAGGTAGAGCATGGGAAAAGACTGGCATAGGGAAACAATGAACTTGAAACAATGAACATAGTACATTTGAGCTCATTGAGAAAGAAGTACACATGAAATCATGGAAGAACAAGATTGGACATATGGGGTTGATTTAGAGAGTGGTTCCCAGCTTTGGAGCTCTAAGGAAAGGAGTGGGATATGTAGTTATAAGGAATCTACATATCTGTTAGTGTTTCAAGCAATAGTAAATGTTTATTACCTACTACTTTCAAATACATATAGTTGATGTTGAAATTCATAAAATACCATTTATTTAAAAGAGCCATTAAATTAATAAATATTTTTAAATTTATAAAAGAATTTCATTCTTCAGATCTCCATTTAAATTTCACATCCTCAGAGAGATTTTTCTTCACTTCCCTGCTTAAAATAGTGTCCATGCCTCTTTCACTTTCTAACCCTTTTTCAGCTTTAATTTGCTTCATAGCACCAAATGCAACTTACTATTTATTGGCTCACTCTCTGTCTCCTCTCTTTTATCATAAACTATTATGACTGAAGGGACTTTATTTTATTCACTACTATCATTCCAGCATCTAGACAACTGTCTTTACATGATGGGCGTTCAGTACATATTTGCTCAATAAATAAATAAATCTATAAAGTATTAGTTTCAAGTGCATAAACAAGGCAAATGAATTGAGGGTGTTATAGGCAGCCAGTTTTATCTTCTTAATGAACAATTTAAATTAAAAGAACATAGAAGACTCCACTTCTTCTTTGTAGTCATCATTAGATCTCAGCCAAAAATGAAATATTTTTTATTAATAAAAGAGGTGCCATAGAATTGCCCAATTAAGAAACACATAAAAGGGAAATAGTCATTGTTCTAAAAGGTTGTGGTTTAAACATGTAGAAGAACATTACTTTTGAGACATAAGTACATGGCATAGCTATTCATTTTGGTGATCAAATGATAAAGACATTAATCAGAGCTTCCCCTAAAGCCAGACAGGTTAAACCTTCAACATACTATTTAAAATTAGGTAATGTGTGTTATCACATGGATACCTAGTCATCCAAATGACATTTTGGACTCCTGAAACCTTAGCCACCATAAGAATACTTGTCATGAGATTGCTTAAATGTGTAATAGAAACAAGATCTGTGCTTGTATATCAAGCAAGTAGATCATCAGTACTTACTGATGATCTACTTGCTTGATATACAAGAACAGATCATTTGATGAGCAATTTGATGTGACGCAAACTACTTAATATATAGTAGGATGTCAGGAGACATCTGAATTTTTAACATCAATATCACGTTATTTGTTCCCATGTCTTATTCTGACATTGCAGACACATATCAATTAAATTGCCATTCATTATAGGACAAAAGTTGATAGTTCCACTAAACTATTTTATGTGTCTGAACTTCCCTCCCCCAAGAGTTTGATATGGTGTCTTCACTTCATTTTCTTCCCATGAGAGCAGTGGAAATAGTGATCATGTTGTACTCCTTTCTTCTCTCAAATTGGGCTGTTACTCTTTAAACACTGCACATTAGCAAATTTGCTCTGCATATGTGGCCATGAATGAATACTATGCATTCATATAAGTCACAAGAGTAAGCAAATAAACAATTATACATGGAATAACCTGTTTACCCATATACTTGCCTATTGCTACATCAGAATTATTTCTGATATGTCTATACCTAAAAAAGTCCTAAACTCCACCTCTTGCAAATCGAGTAAGATATTTTAAGTGCTAGTGACTTGAATAACTGGATAACCCACCATACCATCTGTTACTTATGAAGCACAGAAGTGGTTCTTCTAATGGGACAACTTCTTGTACTTTTTGGAACCCAGTAAATACGTTTCTTTCTTCTGTCCCTCTTCTGTCACTCAGTCAAGTACGAGTCCACACATATTCTGTTTGTACAATTTAAAGCTGTTCCTGATCTTTTTAAATAAGGTAACTAGGATTTGACTCCAGTAAGAGAGGCTAACGGAAGGGGAATTTTAGGATTACCAACTTTCTTACCTGGATTTCCTAGAAAACAGAACTTAAAGCAAAAGTCTTTCTTTGTGTGGCATGCAATTCTGGAGAAGGAGTGAGGGAAGGAAGGCAACAAAGCATGAAGGTTTGGAGAGTAAATGCAAGGAGTAGAATACCAATCTGACTGGAGATTTATATCAAGCTAGTGAGATATTTTCAGAGGTCTGTAGGAGCTACTGTGTTTCTGAATAGCCTGAACAGGGAGTAAAAGGAAGAAGAATTCATCCTGTCTTCTCCTATCTGCCTATGAACAAAGTTCAGCCTATGGTGAATCAACAGTGACATGGTTTTAAGTTGTACCACCTGGCTTTTCTGGCAGCCCTGAGGAAACTACCTCCCAAAACAGCTGTGACAGCATCCACAGCAATAGTCACACTGCATGGGGTAAGCTAGTGAGCAGAAACAACTTAGTGATACTTTCTACTTGTCCCCATATAGACTTTAGTTTCACAGAATCAGCTGGTTAAGCCAGAACACCTCTGCTGTGTCTCAAAGGCAAAGGAAGAGCCTAAATTGGAAGCAAGAGGCACAGAGTAAAGTATGAGACAACATGTTGTCAGATCTTGCTGGGGAACTGGGAGCAGCCACCTCAATGGGACTTGCTGATCAAGCAGGTGAAGAACCATGAAACATGGCCCCCATTATGAAGATATCAGCTAACTTTCCTCTAATAAAGTCTGAAATCCCTACTCCTTGGTCCATGCTTTGTGATAGGTGTCAGGAAATCTTCTGGAGGATTATCAGGAGCATCTGCAGAAAACTACAGTGTAGAATCCAAGGGATAAAACAAAAACTGCGTCCAACCATGACCCAAAAAGCTGAAAGGGAATGAGATCGTGATAAAAGATTGCAGTCATTGTGAGAAAAAAAAATGAAAACAACAACAAAAAGAACAACTACTTATGGAAATTAAGCTTGTAAAAGAAGGAGGGAATAAGCCATTCTTAATTCTTACCTGTTTAAACTAAATTAATTAAAGATATCCAACCATTTCACAGTATTCACCAAAGTGAGTGAACGAAAGAAAATGGTGCCTACACCATGGGAAATGTGAGGCACTGTGAGGTACGAGAAGAAAACCACTTGGAAGTAAGAAAAACTGCATTGTAATCCAAATTCAACTTCATTCATATCTCTATTTGCTTTCCAGTTTAATGGGAATAATAGTATAGATTTGACAGCACTGTGAGGATTAAAGAAAACAAAATACTGAAAACTCTCAGTACACCATTCAGTACAGGACAGCAGCAAATGTTGGTTAAGTCAGAAACTGCTCCTGAACTATATTCTGTCACATCTTTTTATGTTTTCAAATAGTGAATTTCACATGCAAATATGTATGCCAGTATTTTCGACCAATGACCTAACACCAATTGCGTAGATCTTAAAGTGGTGGATTGTAAAGTGATTTTGCTTTGACTTCATTAAAAATTGAACTGAGGTGTTACAGTCTCTGAAGAATGATTGTTCTTGCACATTAATATCTGCACTGAAAATAACTCTTTAATAACAATACTTACTATTTATTAAGCACTTTCTATGTAGCAGGTGGTAAGCTAAATGTTTAACATAGATGATCTCATTTAACTTTCTCATAGTCCTATGACATAGGAATAGGCTATCTACATAATTTAGGGCCTAGTGAAATTGATTCCTTTCATTTAATACACTTTACTCCAGTGAAAAATAAAAGTTCAATTTTCTCTCTGATTCTCTTTGCTCTTACTAGAAGTCTTTTGTTCCCCTAAAGTTTCCAATTTATTGTTATCAATATCCAATATATATAAAAATATATCCCACACCAATAACAGACTTAAAAATTTTTTCTGAGCAAAAAAACAAACAAACAAAAGAACCACACACACACACACACACACACACACACACACACACACAAGACCTAATAAACTAGTAATGAAAAAGGGAAGACTGTCCAAAGGACTAATTGTGGTGAATATGGTCATGATAATGATGGTGTTTGCTGTGAAGAGCAGGGTAAAGCATTGAGCATTATGTTTTAAAAAGAAGCATAGTGAAAAAGAAAATGTGGCACAGTTCATGTGATGGAAAGAATGCACATTTAACCTGAATTTTCACCCTTTTTTTCACCACCCACAAGGCCTTTCTTCTCTGAACAGGTTAAGCCCTCTAAAATGTAACTGTCTACTGGAAAGCACAATGTATGAATGGCTTCTTGCATCAAGGGAAATGAATCGGTAACTATAAAACTAAAGTACATCATGAAAAGAAAGTAGATGAAAACTCATTCCTCACTGCAGGTTAGAGAAAGAAGCACTGCAGGATTTATTTTTTAGACCAAATATTTTTTTCTTTCTTTGAATCTAGTGTTGGGGTTGGGGAGAACCATTGACTTACTTTATGTTCTCCTTTGCAAGTGTTAATTCTGATGTGGCTGTGAGAGGAGGCAAGCACAGCATTCACCTATTCCATCATCTTGACCATAACCCTTTTTGGTGTCCTTTTAATTAGAGAAAATTTGCAAGTTATTATAAGAACTTCATTTTCTTTACCCAATATGCAACATGCAGTCATCATGCTCAATCACCCCCTACATACTGCAGTGTGTATTTTTTATAAACTGGGATATTATTCTATTACAATAAAACCACCAAAATCAGGTAACTAACATAAATATGTTACTACTTGCCCCAATCCAAAGACCCCATTCAAGTTTCATCAGTTATCCCAATCATATGTAATATCCCTGTAGGAATAAATATAATTTTATTTTATAGACTTATAAAAGAGTAGTTTATAGCCTGAGGTTACTGTTGCCCAATCCAGTCACCATTAATCTTATTTCACAAATTCAGTTTATTAGCAATCTAAAAGTAAATTCCTTCAAAATTTCCTGGATATGGATGGACATATTACTGAATTAGAATGCAATCATTATCCTCAGGTTGAATAAATGAAACAGACAGAGAATTTCAGGCTCATGCACAGAGATCATAGTGAGTAAATACTGAGAATATTTCTTATGCCAACTAAGAATCTAAACAACAATATGAGCTCAAGGCTATTTCATTTCAACAACAACAAAAGTACTCAGTTATTACCAAGGATAAGACTTGTAACTGGGCACATGGTGGAGGGATAAAGGAAAGATGATCTTTGGTAAGGGGAAGGAAAAGAAAACAATAAGTAGTAACAAATATAATAATTTATATTTGCATAAATGTTAAGCATAGGTATATCCAATATACCTTAGCAGCATTACCTAAAAGACCAGTACTCATACTGCTGGTGATACACAAAATGACTTTAGGTAGGATTTATTTTAATGTATATGCAAGAAAATAAACTCCTATATCAAATTCAGTAGTTGGTAAATATTATTGCTTAGGTATTGACCTTGACACTTTTTAAGACAATAGGCCATCAATTTTGCAAGCTATCTCTCCATATGAGTTTTTGCATTTTTGTCAGAAACATTACAGAAATCATGCTGTCACATTCTTGTTATATCCTATCAATCAGAACACAATTTTAATTTGTCCCATTGCTAGTCATATTAATTTTGATCACTTGATTTGATTAACATGGTGTCTGCTAGATTTCTCCAGAGTAATATTTTTTTGTAACTAATAAGTAATTTGTGGAAGATATTTTGAGTCTATGCAAACATTCTGTTCTTCCTCAACCTTGCTTACTGATTTAATATGTTTTTTGGCTGAATTGATCATTGTTATGATGTTTGCCAATGGGTGATTTTTCTAATTCTATCATTCTTTTTACATTCATTGATGAACATTGCACTATAAGGAAAATACTACTTGTTTTCTCCTTTTCTTTATTCATTTATTTATTTATAACAGCATGTTTTGTAGCTTTGCTTGTTCTCATTTGGTTGCTCTTTGTTTATTTCTATTATACATAATATATATGATATTATGTAACTTAGTTCCAACATTAAAATCCAGTTCTTTATTATTAAAGAATCTTTAAACTTTGGCCACTAGGTATAGCTTAGTGAAACTGTCTCAAAAATTAGATTTTATGTATGTTTATGTATAAAGTACTTACGAATGGATAACTGATTAATTCATTACTTCAACAAAATCTACAATGGGTATATACTAGAGAAGAAGCAATCCATGTTTTCATTCTACTAATAAACTGATAAATGAATATATATGTATATATACATACATGTATGTGTATGTATAAATGAGCTAATTGTCCAGAAATTATCTGACCTCACACACACACACACACACACACACACACACACACATACACACACACACAGATACACACATATATTTAGTTGGGCAATTAATATATATTAATTTATACATTAATACATCTATATGATTGGACAATTAATTTCATTAACTCATTCTAGGAAAAGTGGTACATACTTCACTGCTGAATATCACTACAGTCAACTTTGAAATACTCCCCTTGGGATTGTATGCACTGATGGCAGCACCTACTCCACCCTTCAAAGCAATTTTGGAACTCTTTTATTAATAATATATATAAGAGAGAAAGAAAGAGAGAGCTATAAATACCAAGGAAAGATTTAAGCAGAGGTTGAGAATAGAGAGTTACGATATCACTATTTTAGACAACATGAAGAAGCCTCTTTGATGAGGTAACATTTGAGCACAGACATGAAAAAAGTGAAGGAACAAGACTTGAAAGTATCTGCAGGAAGACTTGCAAAAGAAGAGAATAGAAATTACAAACACTGAGGACAGTATGGTTGGAACAGAGTAGGAATGAGGTTGAAAATATCAGAGACATAATAGGGTAAGATGATATATTGTCTTATATGCCAAGATAACATAATTTTATGCCAACTGAAAAGTATTGAAGGTTTTATGCAAGGCAGCAACATAATCTGACTACTATTTAAATAAGATCACTGACTATTACATACAGGATAGATCGAATGAAGCCAATTATTGAAGCAGTGATGCCAGTTAAAAGGTAATTCAGTATTTCAGGTGATTGATGATCAGGCAATAGATTAGGATGGTAAGTAATAAGTGGTCAGATTTGAATATATGCTTTGAAAGTAGAATCTCTAGGATTTTCTAATGAATTGGATGTGGAGAGGAGTCTAGGATTACTGCAAAGTTGTCATCATGACCAAATGGGTAAAGAATGATACCCACTCACTGAGTTTGGAAAGAGTGGAAAGAAGCAGTTAGGAGGGTCAGGGATAATTGATTGTTAAGAGGATGTGAAGGGAGTTCCCTGGTGGTGTAGTGGCTAGGCTTCAGTGCTATCAAGACTGTGGCCTGGGTTCGATTCCCAGCTAGGGAACTACTGTTGCCTAAGGGTGCACTAACAGCATAGTGTATAATAGTTTGAACTGATCTCCTTTGTTAATTAGCAATAAATTAAGCCAAAATGTAGCTACAAGTTATTTTTTTAGGGTATATGCTCAATAACATTTTGAAATCTTTTGATTAAACAAGTTCAATCAAACCTTAAAGGTACTGTGAATAATTTATGTAATAATAATTCTGCTAATTCTTCAGATCTTTAGTGCCTAAGTCTTGCAGTAGTAAGAACTGAATAAATAATAGTTGCATGCTGTAGCATTTTATTGAAAAGATATTTAATAATGATAAAGCCATTTATGTACTAAAAAAGAACACTAAAAATTTTTACTGTAGGGGATATTTCCCATTTATTTTCTTTAGCAACATAAAGGAATATGAATTTTAAAAAGTATTTCTTAAAATAAGGAACCCATATTCAAGTTTCTTCATCAGTATTTTTCCTTCTGACTTACTATGAGGCTTTGTTCAAGCTGTGTAGCCCTTGTATAGAGTGAGCATAATGTTTCTTTCCACATGTTGGAAGCTGTAAGACCTGATGCGATGTGCTCTCAGAGCTTTCTGGAAGATAGCCAGGAAGAATGATAATGGAAATTATAGGTGTGTTAGAAAATGCCTCACTGACCAGCTGCTTTTTTTAGCATGGCCCTATGATTGGCTAA
Source organism: Lyroderma lyra (assembly GCA_004026885.1). NCBI lineage: Eukaryota > Metazoa > Chordata > Mammalia > Chiroptera > Megadermatidae > Lyroderma > Lyroderma lyra. The sequence continues at coordinate 91,271 of PVJL010005652.1, read as the reverse complement.
AGATGGCTTGTGACTACCTTCAAATTAGCAACAACACTTTTGAAAACGTGGACCATGCCTGACACAGATTTAAAGGGTTAAGTCCTGGGAGAAGGAGGTAAACTCTGCATTGTCTTTCATATATTTAGGATCTCAGAGAAGAGTCCAAGTATCATTTTGGGATCATTACCAACACCTGGCAGACAAAGAAGTAGATGCTATCTAATGACGGAGCCACTTCAAGCCTATAAAATACAAGGTATGGAGAACAATGGTTAAAAGGACTAATATATATGTGTAAATCCTGTTGTTTCCCTCTTTATGCCTTGTTAGCTTCCTATGGCATAATATGTTTTTTAATTTACTTCTTATATTTACATTTGAAATTTGTCTTGTTCAAATTTTATTCTTTCTATTTGAACCTTAAGTGAATGATTAGACATTTCAATTTATTGCTCAGAAATGTATTTCAAGTCAATTAAAAAATATCTTAGGAGGTTTAAAATGGCATTTGTTTAGTTTGAAAAGTTTAACTCAGTTCTTCTCAAAGTGTATACCATGATCTCCTGGACAGTCCTGAGATGTCGTGGGCTGTTGACATCAAAACTGAAGTCTCATTTGTAGTTTCACTGTGTTGACAATTGTACTGATGAAACAAAAGCAATGTGGTAAAAACTACTGGCACCTTAGTGTGAATCAAAGCAGTGGCGTCAAACAGCTCCAGGAAATTATTGTATTTTTGGCTTTCAAGCACTCCAGACAAATAAAAAGAATTCCAGTTTCACCTAAGAATGTTTTTGATGAAGCAGTAAAAATTAATTTTATTAAATCTTGACCATTAGGTATAGATGTTTTTCATATGCTAGGTGACAAAATGAAAATCATGCATAAACCCTTCCGCTGCATACTGAAGTACAATGGTTGTCTTGGGGAAAGTTCTTAAACATTTGAGATGAAAGTTGAATCGCTACTCTTTAACGTATATCACCGTTTTTACTTGAAAGAGAGGCTGACAGAAAAATCATGGTTATTTAGAGTTAGTTCTTTGGGAGAAAGTTTATAAAAAATTAAATGAGCCTGTCACTTCAAGAAAGAAAACAAATAATTTTTGTTTGTGATATAATTCAAACTCTCAAGTGAAAATTAGAATTATGAAAAATTTGTATAATCCCCTGTCAGTTTGACAGTTTACCAATACTTAAAGACTTTTTAAATGAGATTGATATTGATACTAAAAGCATGATTTTTTTATATTAATGAAAAGTGTCAACATTTGAGATATCTGCATGACTTGGTGAATAAGTGAACCAATACATTATAATAGCCAAAACATATTACAAAATTATACACATTAAAAGATTCACTCAAAGTGCAGCAGACTGATACATTTTAACATAAAATTGTACAAAAGTCTAATTGATATGGCTTCAGATTCTGCAATACAACCACTAAACTCTAAGAAAGTATCACTTTTCAAGTTTTGGTACAGAATCAAAGAATATCTGCAATTATTTGAAAAGGCTATCAAACTATTCCTCCTTCTTTCCAAACACATCTTTGTGTGAGCCAGAATTTTACTAAAATACTTCCATCAAAACAACACTTTGCAACATAGTGAGTTCAAAAGCCAATAGCAATAAAATGAGATTGACAATCTTTCGAAAGTATAGTTTTTAAAAATAAACATGTTATTTAAAATGGTTTATTATTTTTATTTTTAAATTAATAAATATTTCAAATTTATTAGTTTTAATTTCTAATCAAGTAAATATTGATATATAACTCACATAAACCATAGTTGTTTAGGGTCCTCAATAATTTTTAAGGGCATGAAGTGATCCTGAAACCAAAATGTCTCAGTACCTCTGGTTTAATTATTCACAAGAGAGAAGTCAGCCATAACAGAACTATGTAATTATAAGATATTAATTTATTAACCTTGAACTTTTATTTCAAAAATATATGTTCACCACCCAGGGTCAATTGTCTTTCTATCACCATATATTTGACTCTCCTTCCCTCCTCTCATAATGCAACACATAGATGATTCACTGTAGAATTATACACCTGGTGGGAGTTTCCTGGTGGTGTAGTGGCTAGGCTTTGGCCTTGTCAACACTGCGGCCTGGGTTCGATTCCTAGCCAGGGAACTACCCACATATTAGAATTATACACTTGGAACCTATGTAATTTTTGCTAAACAATGTCACCCAAATAAATTTAACAATAGAAAATTGCAAACATTACTGCAAAAAAAAAATATATATATATATATAAGCCCCCCACACAAAAATTATCTGTTCTTTTTCATTCAGTAAAACAGCCTATTACATATTTAACATAGTGATTATGCATCTAATGACTGTGCAGACCAGAACCTTTAAAAAGTGTAATACTAGTGGTCTAGGTGGTATTTTTATGTCTTAAGTAATGCTTATTTTCTGGCCCCAGGCACTTAATACAATCATTTCCATAATCACATTTACGACTTCTAACTAATGATATACGAGGGCTGTCCTGAAAAAGTCCAGTCATAAATGCCTCTATTTTTTTATGCTACATAGCTAGATACTTTCCAGACAGCCTTTGTAAAGCTACATCTATATCTGTATCTGTATCTCTATCTCTATCTGTGTCTGTGTATCTATCTATCTATATCTATATCTATACCTATATAGATATAGATATAGATATGATCAGAACTTGGATCCTACTTCAAATAGTTTTAGGTTTGTCATTGATCATGTGATTAAAATCCTGGAAGTATAATTATTTCAGAATAGAAAAAGATATTAGAAATTATGTAGTCCAAACTTTCTTTTGGTAGAGGCAGAAATAGAGGCCCAGAGAGGAGGAGGTAACATACAGGATTAATGTGTGACTAGTTCTAGAACTAGAATTTGGTTTCTTAGTCACACTCTTTTCACTGTACTGCTATTTACCCTCTTCTGGTCTCTATTTTCTGATAATGTGAAATCTTTTTCTTAAGTAACAACAATTAGAATGTTCCAGAGATTCCACAGACCTAAGCCGGTGATCTTTGAAACTTTCACCCACTTCTTCAGTCCACTAGGAGGGCTCGATTTTACTAAGTTAATGTTGTCAGGTATTAAATTAGAGGTGGGAACATTTGATACTGAAAATCCAATTTGGAAATTTAGCTTAATTTTCCAGGTAGTACTGTCCTAGTTTCTGCTACTGTATCTGTTTTAAATACTTTTTATTATGATTATTTGGCTAACAATGCTAAATTAGAATCTGACAGATTATAGGTAAAAAAGCATTTGAAGAGCCATGACCTGAGGACATTCTGAGGTTTATATCAAAAGGAACAACTGACCTTTATAATCTTCAGAATTTCTTGTTCTCTCACATTCTTTCTTTAATTTTTTTTTGTTTTCTGTCCATTTTCTTCTTTCTCCTCTCTACTCCTCCCCTTCCTCATCGTCAAACCTAAAAAAAATTTTCATATTAAAAAATGTTACATTTATTTAATAATTGTATGTTGACATTTTTCACACATAAAAATCATCTTAGCCTCATATAAATGTATCTCTTTCTTTTGCAATATTTTTGTGCATATCTTTGCCATATTTTTTCTTCTTTTCAAAATGTATATAGCTTTCCCTACATGGGTCTTGCAGATGTCTTATGACTATTACTAATTATAGTGTACATTTTCTGCTTTTATGAAAGAAATTATTTTACTATTTTTATAGTCAACTAATATTGATAAAGTTGTTAAATTTGGTATATTTACTTTTTGAATCAAGTCACTTTGAAATCTTTATTAGTTTAGTAAGTTTTCCCCTGAATTACCTTGAATATTTTATGTAGAAATAGTATTTTTATCTACTGGCCTTTCAGCAGTTAAAAGTCTTCTTACAATTTCCTGCCATATCATATTATCATGAGCATACAGAAACTGTTAATATTTAAATAATTAATTAAATAATTAATTATTTAAATATTAAAAATATATAAATCCCTTGTTTCAACAATAAGAAAAACTATGGCTCAGAAGAAATGATAAGCTATGCTAATACTAGCTAGTTAAAAAAAGTATACATAGAAACCCATAATAAATCCCTGTAATCCATACTGAAGTAAGTTTATGGTCATCTTCTCACCTGATATAAAGTAATTGAATGGTTATTCATATAGCACTAAGAATAAATCATCCTTTTTTAGATCTTTACCTAAGGATTTTTAATAAAATTTTAGTTGTTTATAAATTTCTGGAAATTGTATGATAATGATTAAATATTTACAACTGGTCTCTATCCTAAACCAAAATAGATAAAATAACTTTAATATTTGAGATGTGTCATTAAGCATAAATTTCTCACCTTACTACTAATTAGACATCTAACTATAACCTTCATGGGGAAATCCTGATGAGCCAACCTTGCATCATGACTGGTTTCATTCACGAACTCAGGAATAAAGAAACTCCTCCAGTGAGAAGTACTTGAATTATGCATAGATAGTGAGAGAGATAATTAAGAAATTAGTACACTCACCGGAGATGAATGAAACAAAACATATGGTTCAAAAAGGGATGGAGATTAATGACTTCAGTGTTATGTAAATTTGGAATGGAATAAGAAACTGACCAGAATTCAATGAGAATAAGTATGTTTTTAGATGAGAAGTAGGATTAAGAGAGAAATTGAGAGATATTGCTCCGGTCAAGACCAGACTTGGGAAAAGGAACTCCGAAGAGCAAAGGAGGAGTTTTTGGAGAACACCCACCTCTAAGCCTGGATATTGACTTTGAGGTATTATTATCTCTGTTGTCTATGTCTACTAGTGTAGAGGCCAAAGAAAGTAAATCAGCTACTTAATTTTTATTTTCACTCCTCAATATCAGAAGTCTAGTTTAGTTTCTATTTTTGATTATATCTAATTCCCAGGACAGCAATGGAACTACTTAATTTATCCTAGAACAGTTTCTTGTTCTAATTTAGATGGCTGAGGATCAAATTAGAGATATATTTTTCAAATCAGTGCCATTATCTGTTGGTAGTAAAGATGGTTGTTTTGTGAAATATGTATGAGGGCTGTCTGGAAAGTATCCAGACATAAATGCCTCTGTTTTTCATACTAAATGTCTGATTCTTTCTGCACAGCCCTTATATGTTTATCTGTGAGTGTACTATGCTAGATATAAAATGCATTTTTACTGTGGAACATAGTAAAAAAATTGCAGGTGATGGGATCTGTTCTAAGATGTGTTAGAATCCCCAACAATATTGACCAGGAAAAATCTAATGCCCACAAGAAAAACTTAAGAGCCAATGTAAGAAGTAGGCTGGGAGTGAGGGATTAGTGGGAGTAATCCACATCGACTGGGAGGAATATTTTATCAGTGATGCTGTTTAGAATTGCTGATGCGTGGTGACAATAATAATCACACCAACTTTAATTAGTTTCCTTTTGTTTTTAAATTCTTTACAGATAACACACCCCCTTTATTTCTTGCATGCAGACTAGCCTGCATCTAAAACCTTTGACTCCAATCTCGGTGTACCACTGCTTTAGAGTAGCAGTGTAAGTTCCAAGTTATTATATATCAGAGTCTCTTTTATTATTTTATTATCAACAAAAATAATAAGTCACTTATGAATAAAATATAAGCTACTGCAAAGCCTAAATCAGCCACCAATAAAGAAAGGAGAGTATTTAGAGGAAATGGTTATACTGATTTGCTCTGAAGAGTAATTTATTAGATTTCTTTTTCTTAGCAAATTGTGTGTTATAGATTATAAGTGCTAAAGAAATCCATCAGAGGAGCAGCTACGGTTCTAAAATAATATACCTCTACTATTAAATATTGATGATGATGATGATGATGTAATGTTTATTGAGTGATTCACCATTACTTTTATAGGTCATCTACATTTATTATTTCATTTACTACTCACAACGATTGTAAAAAAGATGCTATTTTCATTTTTTAATAAATTAAAAAATTGAGACACAGGGAGATTAAATGACCTAACCAAGGTCATGAAGTTAGTGGAAAAACAAAAATTTGAGTCAAAGCCATTGGTACCCAGGAACTGCACTTTACACTGCTATTTTAGACTATCGGATATTTCATTAAGAAAGTAGTAATTGGATTAGACTTTTACAAATTATATTTAAGTGAGAGAAAAGAATGGGGGGAAACCTAATGGGAAAAGGATTGTAATAATAGAAGAAAAGTTACAAAAACTAAATATTACATGTTTTAGGGATTAGAAAGCTTGATTAGATTTAAGTTCATGATGTGACTTATCATGGGAAATAAAGTTCAGATGAATTTGATTCTTAGAAGATTTTGAATTTCACTGAGCACATTTTGATGAAGTAGAAAATAAGGATCCATTAAAAGATTATTTTAATCATCACACTATGAAAGTCATGTGGACAATTAGTCTTTAAAGAGCATGAAGGTGAATTGGAAGGAAATAAAAGAACAAGAACCACGGAGTTCAGCTGGAAAGCTGTTACAGTATGATAATCTAAACTAGGCTAGGAAGAGAAAGGAATACATGGACCAAAGAAACAATTTGAAGAAGTTATTATCAAAATCATTTGCTGGATACAGAGAATGAAACTGAGGAATGAGTCAAGGATAGCTTTCAAATGTTGAGTGTAGGTGATTGGAACATTGGGTGGTGCCACTGACAAAGACAGAGAAGCTTGGAGGCACAAAGAGTTACTGAGTTTGAGGTTCCTGACTAGATCGTAGAATTCTCTGAGAGAAGGGTGTTCTCATATTTGCTATTTTCAACTTAGCAATGTGATGAGCACAGTGCCTGGCACATAGTAGGTAGTCAAGAAAATATATTTTTAAATATATGCTTGAATATGGTAATGTAGGATAATGAAACAAAATTTAGTAGGTACCTACAGACTACAAATTTAGTGAAAAAGTCAGGATGCAGATTTAGGAATTGTTTGAATAGAAAAGAGTTTTATAAAGTCATGAGAATGAATTAATTCATGAAAGAGAAATTTGTTTTGAAAAAAATTCCAGAGGACCTAGTATGGAACCATCTACTTGAGGTCTTAAAGGAATTCCTTCAATTTAAAAATTATGAAAAAGGAAATAAATGCTTATTTAGTGTTGGTATCATAAAATAATCTCTTTGGATTAAATCCTACCTGAGGACCTTATGGTGTGTTAATCAGTTTGATACATTTTTTCCTTTTAGTCAAAGCTGCTGAGATACAGCTAATACACCAGAATATAAAGTAGATTATTCTATCTTACTCAGATCCAGTATCAGTTGATAAAGTAAAGAATATCTCAGTCTGCTTGATTCCAAATTAAAATCACCTAACAAATTCTTGAAAATATGCACTGAGAAATGTTAGTAGATCATATTCATAGCTCATGCCTTTTCTTTAAGGAATGTTATACACCAAACCTATGGCAGTGGTTAACTCTAACTGGTATGGGAAAACAAAACAGACTAGAAAAATGGCTATTAACCCAAGGAGACATTAGTCTTACCTTAAAGTTTAATTATATTTTAGAAGGAGGTTGGATGTAGTATATTATTTAAAGGTATGAAAAACAAAAGTTTACACTTTCTTTTGTGCTTCTCTGAAAGAGGTAATACTTCCCAACAGGTCAAACTTCTGTGTGTTTGAGTATTTATTATTTATACTTAATCCTTTTCATTTTGTGAGAAGAGTTTAATTAAAACCAGATTATTTTACTCATAAATAATTCATCTAAACAAATAAACTTAATTTTCAATACATCAAAATATGACAAAAACAAGCCAAAATATGTCAGTGCCACTCAACTAAACCCCTAATTTTTCCTCAGGGTATCTGGGATTCCATATGTGACATATGACCAACATGCAAGGCTGAATGAAGAGTCCAATGTTAATCAAAGTATTAAACATTAGTGACAATTTGCTTCTTTATATTATTTACATTTTTAAAAATACGTGTACAATAAGTTCTAGTAGTTTCTTCCCACACCTTTGCCTTTGTCTCCCTCACGGAATATAAGCCCTTCTCTTGAAGACTGTAGCAAACTAGTCTAAATTCACCCTCAATGTTAATAATGGAAGGTAAATTGGCAAAAATCAATGCTTGCTCTTGGGAGTAGTTCTTCAAAATTTCTGAATGCAAGAAATATTTCCTGGATGTTATCTTAAATTCAATCAACAGGGCTGTGTAAGGAAGTGTTATAAGGACTAGTCAGTCACATCATCTTCTAGGATCCACACAGCTTAGGGCAACTAATCTGGATTTATCAAACTGAGAAAACTGAGCTCTCTAAATATCATCAGGGTATTGATGACCACATGCAACAAATGATAACAGAGGCAAATATTTCCCTAATTCTCCCCCATCCCCAGCTGTATATTTTTAATTAAAAATTTTTAATTTTAATATTTTTAATATTAAATTTAAAAAGTTGTATATTTTTTAAATTTAAAAAAATTGAGTAAGATTCAACTTTGAAATATGTTACTCTTCCAAGTTTTACTTCAAACATTACCTTAAAGTCTAAATAGACTAAAGTTAGCCTCAGAAAATTATTTATTCATATAATTCAAAATTGTACTTTCCTTGAAAATTGCATTTCACTGAAATCTACTAGTTTATTAGTGGGTGAAATAAGATCATTTAGTCACTTAATCTAAATTGTTTAAGTCAATGGTTACACAGCAAACACATAGTGAAGTTCCCAAGAAACAAATCACATGAAAATGTAAATTAAACATGATGGAGTCCTTACATACATCACCTGGAAAATATTAAAATGCATTTAATTCAATTAAAAATAAAGAATAATTCTGGAAACAAATGACAGAATTTTATACCTATTTTATAAAATTCAACTGCAAATGTTTAATTTATGAGAAACTTCTTAATTCTGTATCACTTATTAAAGAGCAAAATGATCAAAGTGTTTCTTAACATGATTATCATATCTTTCTAAATTTCTTCTCTGTATGAACTAAAATTTGCAAACAAAAACACGAAATTGCATGGTGACACCTCCTTTTATCTCAGTGTAAAGTTTTTGTAGAAAAAAACAAAATCAAATCAAACTTACTTTACCTTAGATATCAGAAAATTAGAATTTGATTAAAATGATAGATTTTCTTTATCGTAAAAAGTGGATTTCTTTTTTTCAGAATCTGCTATGAAACCTTCAGTTTTTTTTGTACCTAACATATAAAACAAAGAATTGGGTAAATATTCCCCCCCTACTTCTCCAACATTCTTCCCTCATAATCATTAAATTGAGGCTAGGAACGAGTCTGATGTATTATGAAAATGAATAAATAAGATATGTATTTAAAATATTCTAGAGTCATATTCATATCTGTTTCACAAAGCTTTTACAGATATTAAAGACTATTTTACTAGGCACAATATGAAATGCAAAGTCACTAATACTTAAACTAATTCAAATAGGAAATAAAATAAAACTTCATGTGAATATTCACTGACAGAAAATATTGCCTGCTTGGCTTCTCTGAATCTTGGAGTCTTCACTGTTGTTGTCAAGTATGCTATTGTAGCACCTTGTACTTCTGCTATCACAACATACTTTTCAATGATTATTTGATGATGTTTGTCTTGTTTGATCAATTGTAAGGTGTCTGCAGGCAGAAATTAATCTTGTTTGCTGCAGTGTGCTCAGCAATCAGCACCCCATTTAGCACATAGTATGTGCTCAAGCAATATTTAATGACTACACCTAAGTGAAAGTCTCAGTCCAACTTATAGAAGAATTCTTAATCTGAGGATTTCTAAAGATGACAAAGTGCTTTGATTATTTTGGATGACCGCATATTTTGGAATGAGAACTATACAGATAAAACTAATCAATAATTTAAAAATAAAAAGTGCATCCTTGTAAGATAAATGATGAAATCTTAATGTAAATTTTTACCATCTCCTCATGAAGGATTTTATGTAAATTCTTAACTATATGGCTAAGAGAATGTATCTGTTGTATTTTAGATTCTTTCTTCTCTTGATTTTCCTTTTTTCCTAATCTTCCTTCTCCTGCTTGTCTTTATCTGCTTCTCCTCTGCCTTCTTCTCTTTCTCTTGTCTCTCCTTTTCTTGCTTCTCTTCCTTTTGATTTTTCTTCTAGAGTCTGGGATATTAATATTTATCCACACAATGTAGTGCAGTTGCGTGTATGGAAAGCAAGAGGGAGAAAAGAAAGGAAGAAAGAAAAATAACCTAGTACATGCATACATATATTGAGACATTCCTGAGAATTTGTAAATAACTCTTTTTCCACATTAGAGAAATGGCTTTTCCTGTGTACTTTCCCCTGAAGTTTCAGAGAAGAATAAACTATCTAGCAAACAAATAAACATCAAGCATCCGATAGTGGTGGGTGTATCCTACACTTAGAATAATAGGATATAATCAATCAACACGACCTCAAAGATAATGTTTCAATAGTTCTTAAGGTGTCTTATATTATAGTGAATCTGATGAAAATGATGAACATTTCCTTAGAAAAACAAACACATAACATACAAACAAATTTTATAGTAATTTCAGTAAGCCTAACTGAAACATATCCATGGACCATGGACCTAGTCCAAATGCTGAAATCTGTCATCTGTTCTCTATCTATCTAACTGTTTGTCTATTATCTATCTATGTACCTATCTATATATCTATCACCTATTTATCTATTATCTTTCTCCCCATTCATCTATCAATCTATTTATAAAATAAGATCTAGAGATGTTATTTGCCTTGTTCGTATACACAACTATGAGGTGACTGTCAGTTCTGTCAGCAGGGCTGCTAGCTCCCTGATCATGTTTTTACTTTTCATCTTAGGAAGGATATTATAGATGCAAAAAGGATTTTTTTCCCACATCACTGACATTCTCATAGATTTTCTTTCCTCTCTCCTGAAAATTACTCTGTATGTGCCTATAAAAGATTGCTTCAGTTCACATGTCTGATGAAGAAATTTTAGGACGTACTGGACCAGTGCTATAGGATTCCTGCGATTCTTTCCTATGGTTCTTCTCTCATCTCTACTGACTCTCTTAGAGGAAACAGTTTCAGTTGCTCCATTTCTAACTAGTAACCATCATGTTCTTAAGTAAGAAAATACCCTAGATGACCAAGTTGATAGCATTCTACTACTAGTTAAGATTAAAGTAGTTGTACTATTATACTAGTTAAGGTTAAACTTGCTCCGGGAAAGAAACAGATTATTTGTGCAAAAGCATTTTGGCTTTTAATGTTCAGAATGAAACTTGGGCTGTGGCTCAGCAAGCTCTCTCTCTGACAATTAATTGTGCACAAGTAGAAGATGACTTGAAAAAATATTGCGATCTAAGACAGAATGAGAATGAGAATAAGGAGAATGAGAAACAATGATGATGACTTCATTTGTTTAGAAAATGCATCAGTTCTTGAGGAAGAATAGTCCTGGACAACCAGATACATCTACTCGGGAGATGAAGCAGAAACCTAGATGGGGAGTTTTAGTTTATCAGTTTTATATAGATAAATCAGTATGGAAGAAGTGGAATCTCACCTACAGCCATGAGCTATGCCCTTCCTACTCATGATAATGTCAAATATGCCATTCAGAAAGTTTTGAATAAGGGATTTTTTTGTCTTCATTATTGCTGTGCATGAGCTTAGTCATTCCTTACTCATTGGCCACTCCAATTATTCAGGGCATTAATTATCTGATTTTTGTGATGATGGAGAAGCACAAACACTCTGTGAAGACTCAGGGAAACCCTTCTTTATATCAGTCTTGGGCGTGGTGTTATAGGCCACCTGTGATTCTGTTATTTGATTTTGGTGCTATCACTACATTCAGAGAATTTTTAAAGACAGGCTCTTTTGGTGGATTCTTGGCATTAAGAAGTTTGTGTTGTTTTAATTTTTCCCTTTTGCCCTACCCTATCATCTAGCATTCCAGCTGTTCATCAAGTTGGAGAGCAGGTTCAAGTTAGCAAAAATGTCATTTTAGTACTTTATATTGGAATGATAGTAGAAAATATCTATAACTTTGAAGATGGCTAGGGTGAAGTATTTAAGATATTTATATTGAAATAAAATAATTTCTTGTACACAAAATATATATTTTGCTTAAAAGTAAAATTTTTCCAAAAGAAACAGTTAAGATATGAAAAAAATTTTTCTTGAACATTGGCTCAAACAACTCCAAGATCTACTCATTGAGATAAAAAAAAAAAAATAACAAAACAAACCAAAACAAAAAACCACACACATATCTTTTGATATTCTCAGTTCCATAATTTAATGAACACATGGAAATGATACATGGAGATAAACTAATCTTACAAAGAGTGTCCCCAGTTTTTGTTACTTCAGTTTTTTAGACGAATAATTTCTATCAATTTTTATAATGTATTAGAGAAAGGCTACCCAATTTGGTTTCTGTTTCCTTAGGTCAGTAATGCATCCATTCTAATCCATGGGATTCACTGTGTCCATCAAGAGTGGTCTCACTTCTGTGTTACCACCCTTTGGCAATGCTCACATGAGTGAAGGGTGATCCTTCATTAAATCTGGAAAAACAGTACACTAATTGCTGTAATAAGTGAAAAGCAAAATGTAATGTCAGCCCTCAAACCTTAGACTATTATTAAGTATGAGGTTAAAATTTTCTTTAATGATGATTAAGTTCATAAAAATAATTAATTATCTTCAAGTCTGCAATCAAAAGGAAATGTACACAATTCCTTCATAGACTCTGGTTGTCTTTTTCTATTCCTTTTTTTTTTTTTTTTTTGATCCTAAAGAAACATGAACAACTAGGGAGTATTTTAACTTTCCCCTTAATGTCCTGGTGTAATGTCATCTTATTGTTGACTTTTCCTCATTGACATTTTGCATCATACACTTTTTTGTCTTTGACTAATAATAAATCAAACAACAATACAATGACAAAAACCTGCATGGTGCCTGCCCACAAGTGGCAACATGAACTGACAGTGCTGAGAACCAATGAAATTAAATTCACATGTAGTAATTTCACTTCTACAGTACAAATTACTGCCAACCTTCAGAATTAGCTGCCAGTTTTTCAACCTTATAAAGAACATACATTTAAAAATCTTTATATGTTATATTAATGAGAACTTAATACTTCAATGTCTTTATTACAAGTAAGGCAACTTGAGACAATATGTTGCTGAAAAGAGAACCATATGGAGAGAAGAGTTTGGAAAATAGCACTTTTGAGTGGAAAAATGAGAGTAGAGACAGAGTAAAGTACATACTATATTCAAGGACTTTATTATAGATCAGTAACAATTTTCAGTCCTTCATAATTAGTGTCTCATTTAAACTAGGTACGTGTATTATCCTCATTTTATAGAGGGGTAAACTGAGATGTAGAAAGGTTAAGAACACTCCCAAGTTCACACCATTAGTTCATGATAGCACCAGGAACTGAACTCAGCCATCTCATCCAGGACCTCGGTCTGTCCACCATTCTGCTCCATCATAGTAAATACATCACCTCAAAGAATAAAAATGAATTATTTTACATATTCACTGAAAGCAAAAGGAGAGGAGAAAACTAAAAACAAACATAGAAATAGAACCTGTAAAACTAAACGGAAGATACTTTTGAGAGAATGGTGTAGCAGGAAAGGTTCCTGTGGGAGACAGTTGAACCTCTATTTTTGAGCTTTTAAAAAAAGATAGCTTATACTACAATGCTTGTTTAAATATTACTGTATCTCTTAATTTTCTCCCAGTCCTATGATCCTAATGAAAAACATTGATTTTTTTTCACTAAGAGAAGAAATATGTACATACCACAAGTTGTATTCCAAAGTCTTCAAAGCTGTTGCTTGTACTTATTTTGATTATATTTCTTCTATAGCATAATTTTTTCATTAATGCCACTTTCCACAACATTATTATTTTCTAATACAAAGAGCTGAGAATATTTTAATAAATTTTAACAAATAATAATTATGAACATACTAATTCATTAATGAGAAATACTTTTATGTAACCATTAAAACATTTTAAAACCATATATGTACAATGTTACTTTCAAGTTAGCACAAGTACTACTATATAGAATATAAAAATAGTAATGAGTTATAATAATACACTAAAATTACATAATTTTTTAGCACCTTTTTTGTTACATTTTTATAATTTTTAACTTTTGGAAAAATTCAAACCTCCAAATAACAAAATTACTTTTGCTAAATTTAGTTATAATTTTCACTTTAGTTAAAGTGACTTGATAAGTTTTATAAACTGTTTATTCAGAAACTTTTATTCTTCCTCAAAATTATATTGTCACATCTTTTTGTCATACTGACCATCTGCCTCAATTGTGAAATATCCCGGGAAACATATTTCATATTAATGTCTCAGCAGAATATTATAATGAAATGTTAATATTAGATTTACATTGTATTTGTAGTGCTTTAAATAAATATATTTTTATGAACAACAAAGATGTAGTTTTATAGTTTATTTTCCTTTAATATCTCCTGGCTCTGAGCCTTTAAACATAGCTCTTTAAACTGTAATATTCATCGGTCAAGTTTACAGAGTTTCATTAAATTTCATGTATTCAGACTAAAATTTCTGTGGATGAATGCCATTATCTAAAGTGATTATTTATAAATACTAGGCAATTCACGTACACTAAGATAGACTACAATATTTCTCATGATGAAAAAGAAAAAGAGGTTTGTTTTTGAAACATTTTTGTCTTTTTGAAGGTTCACAAATTTTTGCAATAAAATCTGTTCTCTTTAAAGCTAAAATTAATAGTATCAGGAAAAGATAATATAGCCCTGCCATTTTATATACGAGGGAAATAAGTCCCAATGAGCTGAGCAGTTTACCCATGGTTCACACCACCAAGGTGGCAAAAATAAGCACCCTGGTCTGTAGCTCAGATCTTTTCCATACCACCAAACCTTATGGTTTCCTCAAAGGGAAGAGACATACAATTCTAATAAGGAAGGAAAAAGTACCATCATGTACTCCAATGTTTTGCTTTTTTTTTTTTTTTTAAAACAATTGGGGCCACACCTCACTCACTGCTGATCATTCCTCCCGAACCGGAAATGTGTGGCCTTCTGAATCATCCATCACCACTTGTGATTGAGTGCCCTCCACTGCTCGGAACTTCTCTGTAGAACCAGCTGTCACAACTTTGATCAAGTTCTTATCAGGCTATATCCAGGCTGCAGACCTCAATCACTAAACCCGTCAGACTTGTTTCCTACTTGTTGCCAATGACTGTCATTATTTTCCAGCCTCCCAGCCCTGACCTGGCTGATATAGATCAGATGGTGACTGGATAGAAGCTGCCCTGGTTCTGGGTCCATGATGTATGCGTAAGTACTCAGCTTTTCACCGTCATGGTTATCAAGGGGACAGAGGTTTGTGTATGCGTAAGTACTCAGCTTTTCAAAGTCACGGTTATCAAGGGGACAGAGGTTTATAGCTCCTGGGACAAACAGAACAAATGTTGGCTGGTGGAGTGCTTTAAAAATAAGAATTTTCCATGTGTGTTACTGTATTTTGTGTTAAAGTTTTATTTTGTTGTTGTTTTTAAATGTAAGAATATTTTTAAACAAAATGAGCCAATGTGGTCCTTTCTTTCTAACTAATAGAAGTAGAAATGATACACAGTAATAAATTAACTATATTACATTTAACCATTTAAAAAACCTATGCTTCAAAAATAAAGTTTTTAATATAGTTAATTTAATGTCTTTGGTATGATCAGTAGCTTGGTATAAATTTTTGTTTTGTGTTGCTTATTGAATTATACCTGGGAAAATTTGAAATATAAATGTAAGAGGAGAATCTATACCAATATTTATTTCTTTAACTGGAAATAATAGAAAGTATGGTAGCAACAGGATTAATTTATATAATATACATTAAATTATAAAAATTAAAATATTCATATCTAAAATATCTAGACTATGACATTTGTCATAATTGAACTCCAAAATAATTGATCAATTAATGAGTTTAAGGTAAGGAAATTTAGATACATGTATATTTAGGTAATTTACATTCAGGCTATTGTTTTACAGTCACAGAAATGAATAGTGGATATTTGATCACAGTGAATGCATTCAAACTCCTGCTTAGTTTAATCTTGGTTCTCAAAGAGGTTGTTGACCTCTACAAACACCTTTCCCACATGTTCTGCACTGACTAAATTTTCAAACTTATTCATAATTTTGTGATAATTATAATTATACAGTCATTTTATTTTGTTTTCAATTAAATATAGAACTTTAGGCCTGTACACTCTGACATGAAATGGTGAGTGTTCTTGCCCTCTCTAATTCATTCTCAAATAATAGCATGAGCCTGAGGAAGTCTCCATTACATGCTTATTATCTAAATTTCTTATTAAATACAAGAAAGTGTATTTCTCATTTACCAAGAGAAGGGAAGGGTAAAAAAAAATGTGCAGTGAAAAAAAACTTTTTTAAACTTTCATACAAATATGATATTCTAACAATTTTCATTTCAAAAAATTAGAAGAGCTTGAACTTGTCTCATTCTCAATTTTTTTGGAATTATGCAGTATGGATTTTCTATCAGCATGGTTCTCCTCTTTCCAATTTATGGCATCATCTCCACTTGCTGATTTTTTTTTTACTCTGAAAGTATCATTATAGACATGAAATTTCTATATTGAAGCATCATCAGCTTTAACCAAGAATTCAGAGTTTTGAAGATTTTAAATATCAGATCTGATTGGATTCCCAATCAGTGTTATTTTTAATACAGATGTTGTCAAAAACTATTGATTGTACCATAGAGATATGGTAAGAAGGTAACTAATTGAATTCATTAGTAAAGATATTTTGCTCAAGAGATACAGTCCCGAAGAATAGATGAGTTAACTGTGCAAACCTTCTTAGCAGAACTTCTATCTTCCTCATTGTGTTGTCGTGGAAAGAGCACTAACAGAAGGTTTGGATGTGTCTAGATCCAGCTTTGTACTCATTTGTACGGCCAAGTCACTTCTCAAGACTTCCGTAAAACACAGGGGAGTTTACACTAAAATAAATGGGAAGGGTGAGAATGTTTTCACCATTAATGAGATTTGAAATTATTTTTGTGGGTAAGCATGAAGCTATTTTTGTTTATTGGTTTATTATTTGATTTATTTTGGTATTATTTATTTTGCTTTTTCTTTGTTGTATTAAAAATAATAAAATAATATCTGATACTAATTTTCTTATATTTTTCATTATATCATAAGTAGTAAGCATAGGTATTATATTGTGGAACTGTTGTTTCAGATATACAATTATGTGTGTGCCCCATGGTTTGATGTAGAACACTTTTTTTTGTAGGCCATGATCAAAAATATTTTTTAAAACACTGCATTAGATAGCCTTAAAATCCTTTGGAATGCTTAAATTCTATGATTTCTAAAGAGTTAATAGCTCATTAATAAGGAAAAGATTAATTTTCTTAAGGCCTGAGGGAGAACTATTTAAATTATCCCAGAGTAGTTTTTTTGTTGTTGTTTTTTGTTTTATAGTTTTTATTTTCTTTTTAATAGTTCCTATATTTGGAACACCCTACTAATGAGATACTGTTATCACCAAGTGTAGACCTCAGAGGCCAGAAGCGAATCAGTAAGCTACACCCTGACGGCACACTCTGATACATGTAAAAAAAGAAAGAAAGTATAAACAAAGTGCTATGAGAGTACCTACTCAACTTAATAAAAGCTTCTCTGAATATATAATGATTGAGTTTAGTCTTAAAAAAGCAAGTAGAAGTTGGTGAAAGGAGAAACAAGGGGTATTCTGGGATGCAAGAACATAGCTCTTGCAAAGGTCAAGAGACTTGGTACGCTCACAAATAGCTGTTGGAAATTATCAGACGAAATTAGGTGAGCAGTCAGACTCCAAGAAAGGATCTTTTGCACCAAATTAACATTTCTGAACTATATTATGAGACTTGAATAAAAATTAAACAAGAAGAAATAATGAAAAGTGCAATTTAGAATCTTTAGGGTGGATCAGAGCTGTTTGGTAGTTCAACTATCTTCTGGGTACAGTTGCAGAACTAAATGGAGTGGCAGGGAGACTGCCTACATACATGTTTCTTTTGTCTACAGAGAACATTCCCTCTCACATTCAGTGAGACGCTCTACTCTTCCTGCAAGATTCTTATCAAAGCCACTGTGAAATTTTTCTTCCCTCATATCTTGCATCTTAATTATTCCTAAAGCACAGCCATCCTATTCAAACTTGCATAACACATTGTATTATATACACTTCTGTTGGCACTTCTCTGTAGGGTTAATTATTTGTTTTTAATTATGTCTCCTCAGTTAAGCAGAGAGCTGTGTTCCCATTGCCAAACACATTACCTGTCCCCCTGCAGACTCTTAACATTTATGTGTTGACTTATGATAATATATTCCTAAAGCCAAAGAACATACATTGAGAAAGAGAAAAGGTTAGGAGTAAATAAAAGTTTCAAGTTTACTTTCCATTACATATCTATTCAAGAAAGCCTCTGAGATATTTGAGATACTGTAATGCAGAAGGTAAATAAAAAGCTGAACAGTGGAGATAATTCATTCCAAGTAAACTTATGATGTGATGCTGATAGAAATTTATTGCAGAAAAGATGAAAGCATCAGATAAATGCTTATGGATTAGATTTTAAAGTTTTATTTATTTATTAACAAATGCTTATTATTCTAGCTTGTAGTGTACTAGTAGCATGCTATTCACACACAATATAATATATATATATATATGAGTATATCCACATACATTATATGTGGCTGGATACTTTCTGGACAGCTCTTGTATATACAAATGATATGTAGTGTATGTATATATTGCATGTGTATACATACATATATCACATGCACATGAATACACATTCAGATACATATGTAAATAAAACAAAAATATTCTTTATTTGTATGGTATTCACAATCTAAAGGAGGAGACATGATAAACAACCAAACAAATGGATGTGAATTATACCTGTGATAAGTATGAGGTAAATATTTTGTACTTTCTTCCAAGAATTTTTTCTATTCATTTCACTTATTCTGTAATTCTTGGATATGATAATAATGCTGGTAGTGATAACTGCCAGCTTTTTAAGAAATTGATTTTAAGTTATGTCACAACACTCTACAATTTACTTTTATTTACCTGCACAATAAATACACAGGCTATCTGGAAAAAATGCAGCCAGAAATGCCTCTACTTTTCATATTACGTAGCTGTATATTTTCCAGACAGCCCTCATGAAAGCTATATCTGTGAAATACATTTTTAAAGCATTACATACAAAAAAAATTTACTTTGTTTCCATGTTTTGGCCACTGTGAACAG